>JAOEHQ010034208.1:0-12959 GCA_025447715.1 Asclepias incarnata | reverse complement strand
GGATTTGCGTTATAATATAGTATAGATGTGTTCTTTCTAAATCTATTATATATTGCTAAGCATTATTTATGGGAAATGACATATTGTTCTAAAAAATAAGCTTAATAATTCTCCTAGTAGCTTAATAAAATTCATTTGTTGGCCTTTAAAAAATAAAAAATTCAAAATTATTATCTACATAATTTAAATAAAAATATTAAATAATCGTCAAAGGATAAAATTATACTTTTATGATTTTGCGAAAATTAAAGTTGTAATAAACGTATCTTTTTCATCAAACGGTGTGGTTATTGATCTACAGATAATTGATGTAAAAGAGGGTAGTATAATTATTTTAGGAGCTGAGGGATAGATGTTGTAAATTTTCATTAGGGGTATTTTAGGTGTATGAGTTAATTATAAAAAGAAAGCTTTTGAAAAAAAGGAAACATTTTAAGTATTTTAAAGACAGAAAGTTAAAAAAGGGAGATGGACTTTTGCTTTATATAGGAGTAAAGACTAGCTTACTTTGGATATATTACAATTAAGTTGTTAAAAATAATAATTGACAGTATGCCTAATGCCTGGTCATGCTATATAAGTTACATCTAAGTTGTTACACGGTTAATATTATCCGACTGCATAATGATTTTGAAAATGCGTTATATATTTTACGTACTATCGCACGTAATAAATGTTATTTCCCGGGACAACACTTGGATCCTTCTCTATTTATATACTTTTTTTTAATGTGTTACAAAATTATAAAAATAATTCAATATATAATAACTTTCATATTAAAGAAGTCAACGCCAGATTAGTACTTCCAACTGTATAATGTTTTTTAAAAAAGGTCATATATTTTACATTTTTTTTTTTTTTGAACAGCATATATTTTACATGTTACCGCACACGATAAATGTAATGTCTTATAGGACAACGTTCGGGTAACATATTTCGTATAAGTATTTTTTTCTAACTTTTTTTTCATCCACTTTTTTTTTCAACCTTTTATAAGTAATTTTTTTTTCTACCTCTTTGTTTTAGCTGTCTTTTCTTTCATTTTTGAATTATTTTTTTAACATTTTATTTCTTTACGATATTTGGGATTAACCATGACAATGATGGTGCGTTTGTGATCTTGCCATTAAAAAGGAAAGAAGGTGTTTGTGGCAGCACGCAGCATGAACTTCTCTTTTATTTTGACACTAAAATTTTCAATTCTTAATTTTGGACACCAAGCTTTCACAACTTTTAAATATCGTTGTAGTATTGCTCTTAAATAAATATATACGAGGTTTTTTTTTAAACATTATGTTTATTTTTGCTTTTCGGGAGTAACTGCATCTACGTTGTTGTGTTTGTGATATTGTCCTAAAATAGACAGATATATGCGGCAACGCACCGGCACAATTTTTGCGGCCCGACAACATTCATACTTTGTTATTGCTAAACGTTACAAACTTCGTGTAAAGAATAGTAACAAATTTCTTCCTTTCTTTCAACCTTTTTTGAGTATTTTTTTTCCTACCTCATTTTTGTCAACTTTTTTCCCCCAACCTTTTATAAATATTTGAGTACATTACACGTATGGTCCCTGTGGTTTGAGTCAAATTGCACCGATCATCCCTAACTTTTTCAAAATTACATTGGTCATCCCTATATTTAAAATTATGTACACCCACGGTCCCTAACTTTGTCAAACTTAACTCAATTCCGTTAACTAATTGTAATTGACAAGTTTACCCTTTTTAAAGTTATGGTTTTAGTCTAAAATTAAACCCAAAAAAACCAAAAGTTTCGGTTCGGTTTTGGTTTACGTATGAAAAACCGATCCATTAAAATCGAATCGCCCAAAAAATATATTTTTAAAGTTTATTTTAATACTTATATCTTTTTTATAACTTATGCTTAGAAAATATGTTAACATATTTGTTTTTGAATGTATAAAATTTATTTTACTGGTATTGATTGGAAAAGTTGTTGAAGTTGTAGCGTAATCATATGCTTCATATAGTCCATATAAAGTTCTGAAAGAATTGTGGGGGTTGAAGGAATATAATGTTTAGAGACTTGTACCAAATTTTGGACTAAAACCATAATTTTGTAAAGGGTAAATTGGTCAATTACAATTAGTTAACGAACTTAGGTTAAGTTTAACAAAGCCAGGGATCGTGGGTTTGCATAGTTTCAAAATTTGAGATAACCAGTGTAATTTTAAAAGGTTAAGGATGATTGGTGCAACTTGACTCAAACCACAAGGACCATCTGTGTAATTTACTCTAATTATTATTTTTTTTACATCTTTTTTCATACTCTTTGTTTTAGTTTCTTTTTTTTGGGTTTTTTTTTTTTTAAACATTTTATTTTTTTATGATATTTGAGATTAACCATGACTATGATGGTGAGTTTGTGATTTTGCCATTAAAAAAGAAAAATGGTGCCCGCAGCAACACGCGACATGAACATCATCTCTTTCATCTTGCCATTTATTAGATGATTTTAAAAAAAATAATAATAATAACTAGTGAAGTTCATGTCCCACGTTGCGGGGCCTCAATTATTGTTTTGATACTATTTTGTTATGTTAGTATTTATGTTGAACCTACAACTGCATAATTAAAAATCATTTGTCTACGTTTGTTATAAATTCAGTTTCACTCTCACTTAAGTTGTTCTCCAAGATTCAAAAATAATACAAAGAAAACAAAAGGGAATAAAAAAAAGCATAAATATAAAAACCAATTATTAAATAAAATATAAAAAAAATACACAATAAAATCAAAAACTTATGAAAAAAAATTTAGAAATCCAAAATAAAAAAAGAGATTAAGTGGTTAATTATAACCAAAAATATATGGTAAATTTTATATTTATGTTTAAAAACGCATAAAAAGACAAAATAACCACTGTTCATCACGTTGATCTTTAATAGATATAGTAATGTTATTCATGTACCACTAACTTTCAACTTAGACAACTATCTACAAAATTTAAATTACGGAGTATAACTCTTTCTAGCTTTCAACCCATAGCAAAAAAAAAAATTTCTTCTTATGATAATATGTTTCGAACCCACGCAACATGCTTCAATGCTTTCAACCCTTACCAAAACCTTTTTTTTTTCCTTATGATAACATGTTTCGAACCCACGCCACATGCTTAAAAAAACCAGGGATTGACAAATCCATCCACCCCAATTGTGATTTAAGTTTTACAATCTCAGTATATATATTAGTTCGAAAATGTCGGTGAGGCACTGTTCACATTCCGATTCTTTTAATAAAGGTAATAATAATAAAGAACATTTCAACATTGATAAATGCAGTGACAAAATCCATCATCTTTGCATTCACCATTCAAATAAGCATCTCCTTTCACTTGTCGACATTTTTTTTCGCAATATTCAGGGTCTAGGTCTGTAGTACACGGGTGATCATGTATCCATGAAACTTCACAGGATGAGGAGATATTGGAAGAAGCATTTGTTGTCTTGATGCCTACAAAAAGATATATATGATCAAATAACACGTACGTCAATTATAAAATAAATTAATAATCAAACAACATGCATGCAAGAACTTGAATTAATTAAACTTTATTAATACAGAAGTAATTTTTTTTAAACGGCCAACAAATTGCATATTACAAAACCCGGAACTCCGTCGGGGGTAACCCACAACAAATAGCCTGATCCAATAGGAACCCCAGACCCAATAGTCCAATTACACCATTCCAAAAAACAAAAAACCCATAAGATCCCATCCGGGTTTGAACCCTGACCTCACAAGTAATACGGAGTAATTTGTGTGAGAAAATGCATGCCATATAGAGTTGTTGAATGCGTAATATTGTTAATAGTATAATAATAATAATATATATAAATAAGGATAAATTACCGGCAATTGTGATAACGAGCACAAAAGCAACAAGTAGCTTGATTGATACCATACTTAATTGGTAAAAGTTATATATCTATAAAAATGGTTTTGAAGTATAGCCTATTTATATGGAAAAATTTACATGAGCACTTAATTGACAAAGATGTGCCCATAGTACGTTAAATGAAATCCATTAATTAATATAACAATAAATATATTAATTGCTGCTCATTTGTAACCCCCATGGTTGTAAAACTTATGCAATTAAAAGTATATTAGTTGAAAGCCATTCCAAAAAAAAAAAGAAGTAAATTAGTAGAAACAACCAAAATATATGATACGTTTCGGTTAATGAAATTTTTTTACCTTTACGACATCTCTTATATATAATCTATTAGATTAAATATGTACAATACTTTCATCCATTCCAAAATAAGTATTTATATTTTCATTTTAGTTTTTCCAAAAATAATTAAGTGTATACTTCCAAATAATTAAGTGTTACTATTGATTATATTTGAATTTTTCCAATTGGCAATATTAGAAATCTTAAAGCTAGCTAATTAGACTTCAACCAACAAACGTTTTATAATATTATTTTTCAGTCTCGTGACTTTCACCCTCTAATTATTTTAGCTCTCCCATGCGACATGGATGCTACATTGGCATAAAATTAAAAAAGAAATGTTGAAATCGAAGTGACAATTTAGGATGCATCAATCGCATTTGCTCTTCTTTTATGTACGTTTATCTTTAATTTTTCGTTTTGAGTATACGGGTTTCGTTATCACATTGGGGGAGGGTGTCATCATAATCCAACCCAAACCAACCCCCAATACCATAGTGTCAACTCAATTTTACCTTTCAAACCAAAAATCCATTATTTTTCACTAGGTGTCATGATACACCAAACCAAAATGAAACCAAGCACACGAAACAGCTAGCATTTAATGTCTTCATGTATCATGTGTTTCGGTTTGTGAAACCGATCACTTCCAAACCAAAATGAAACCATGTGGGAAGGTGTGGTGTGTATGGCAAACCGAAGTGCAAGCCGTATCCAACCCGATGGCACACCCTCCCCCTAAGATCTTTTTGTATTGTATTTATTTTACTACAGTATGTAACATTAATCACATGCTTTATTTAGCTGATCATTTAGATTTTTATTAAATTATGAAACAAATGATGAGTTGGTCTAGTGGTTTCACATCCCTTTGGTGACTGAGAGGTCCCAAGTTCGATCCCCACCTAGGCCAATTTTCAGATAAAGGAAGTCCCTCCATGAGGGCTTGGATATGGGGAGACCCAGGTTCAAGTCTGAGGGGGCAGGGTGTACCCCTATTAATTGCCGTGCCTCCGGATGGATTAGTAGGGGGTTTTCCTCCCCATCGGGTATTTGAACTGCTTCGAGGGAGCTCTCTAGCGCGGACCCGGTTAAAACAACGTATGCTAGACCTCCCGCTGTCAAATCGCGACACGAAGATCAGACAAAATTCACCTTTAAAAAAAAAATGAAACAAATTAGAAAACTAGAAAGAAATCTCTAACTTATCAACACCTATTATCTATTAGGGGGGAGGGAGTGGTTTCACCTATCCCTCCCTTCACCAATTTTTCACATCATCAATACCCAATAAAAATCTTCCAACTCACATTTCACCAATTTTCACCAATTTGGTGGCATTGGTTTCACCTAATCACCTAATTGCCACATCACCTTTTCTTATCCATTTATTTTTAATACATAAAATCCCACAAAAACTATATAAAATTAAAAACATAACATTTTATTAATAAAAAATAAACATTACATATATATCCAAAGCCTAGTGTACAAACAAAGCATCTTTAAAAAAAAAACACAAAAAAAAAAACAAAAAAAAAAAAACAAAGCCTCATTGCACGTGCCCCACCCATTGTCACCCTCATCTTCTCCATTGTGAATTTCACAGGTATATATATATATATATATATATTATATCTACAGTTATATATATATATATTTTTTCACAGGTATATCTAAAGAAAGGAGTGTACAAACAAGGCCCCACCCACACTTCACATCTCTCTCTCTCTCCTCGGCATCTCTCACCGCCTCCTCCCTTCACCGCCGTTCACCGCCATACTTGCGGCGGTGTTACCGCAATACCGAAGCCATCACCGCACCCCACACCGCCCCACTCCCTCCCCCCTTAGAACTTATATTCACATTTTTACTTAAATAAAGTTGACTTATTTTTATCCAAATATAGACAAACTCGATCTTCTCAATTCTCACAAACAGACTCGATACCATCTTTAAAAGCGAGTTTGGCCACTAACATGATTTAGATTAAATTTACCAATATACTAAAACAGGATTGAAGACAAATAACGCAATATTAATAAATATACCTAATATAATTAAACTTTTATTATTATATTGTTACCATATCTACAAATATATAAATCAATCATTTAAAAATTTTAATTTACTTATCAAAATAATGTTATTTAATAATTATCATATTATTATTTATATACACTTAAAATATATCCATAATTAAATTATCATATTTTAATTCAATAATTTCAATTTATATACGTAGAAATCAACTCTCCATATTTTATATTTTAATTTAATTATACTCTAGCTAATAATAAATGCTAACTTATCACTTGATTTATTTTTATAAATACAAAAAGAAAAATAATGAATACAAAGAAAAAAAAATCATGAACGGAAAAAGAATAAACATAGTCAATCCGTATATCCTAGGAGTATTAAGACTAATTAATAAATATATAAGGTTGATTATTAAGTTTATACGAGTATTTTATGTCTCTTAATTATTTCTCAATTTCATAATATATACTCTCACTTAGACGATTAAACTATATGAATATACACAATTTCGATAAAAATAATTAAATAAATAAAAATGAATATACACGCAATCATCTATCCATATAGCATACAAAATTTTATAGAAGAAAACAACAAAAAGAAGACAGAATCACGTATCTATGCATAGAATGAGACAACAAATTATAGAAAGACAACTCTAAACAATAAAACCCATTCATAAAGTTTCTTAATTAAACCTGTTTCGCCACCCAATTGCTATGACATCCATCGATTTTAAACCATACCGTTCAAGACTTTAGGTATAACTGTTGAAAGAACTTTTTCAAATTATAGATGTCAGCATCACTACTTTTAGAGAATGCATAATGGTTGCTGGGTGGACGAGGTGGAAGGTAACCACCCCAGAGTCGTCCATTAGGTGGGGCGGCGGCGTGGTGATGTGGAAGACCCAAGGTGGGTGTGTCTACGGTGAAGAAGGCTTTCTTTTTTTTTGAACATCAAATTTTATTAAAATGAATATATCGATTGAAAAGTGTTCAACCGATACCAAAAAATCACGTTACATTGTTAAGAGTGGATTCTTGAGCCACTCAATCCAAGACAATTTAAACTTTTTGCATCTTGAAGAAAACCAGGAAAAAGAGTAACTAAGAACACAATCAAAAAGATGATCGTTAGAGCCATGATGAGTATGAAAGATTTTATTGTTTCGAGTTTTCCATATAAGCCAAAAACCGAACCAAATGATCATCTCAACAATCGCTTTTAAGGCTTGAGTGGTTTTTTTTATTGTTTTCTTTTCTTTTATTGGGTGTTAGGCAGTGCCGTCTTTAAAAACGTAAAAAAATTTCCAGGCCTAGCTCGAGAATAAAAAGTGGACCTCTAAGATTAGCCATTTTAGCACCATATAAAAATTTTCGAGGCCTCAAACAAATTAATTCCAGTAATTGTAAAAATTTTATGTAATCGGGGGTTAATTGTAGTTAGACCATCCGGAGTGGGGGCGTTTTTTTACACTTTTTGGCCCCGGAACGCCTGGGAAAGCCACCCCGAGGGGCGTTCTTGACCCTTAAAAAGCGTGTCACTTTCAATATAGGACGGGCGTTGTTTTTTTTTGCACACACACACATATTTAATATTAATAAAAATATATATATAAAAAAAAAAAAGGACAGATGTACAGCAGGGGGCGTTTTTGGGAAGCCCCCACTCCCATTGGTCTTATTAAAAACTTACATATTTATGTAATTGGGGAGTAAATTGTAATTATTAAAACTTACATATCTATTTTAGGAGCTCTCAATATTCAAGGGACTAAAGTGAAATTTGATCAGATAAAAGAATATAATTGAACAATGGAGGTCGTCTTCTTCGTTTTACTTTTGAACGTCTCCCCCTTATTTTTTGGTGAAAAAGGAACAAACTAAACAGTCCAAATTCTCACCCTCTCATTTTTCTATGGCCAGAAAACACTTCAACTATCATTATATTTTTTTTAATGGTTGTCTCTTTAGTTCACCTCCCACCGTCGTAGTCTCCAGCATCACCCCTACCACTTGGTGGTAGTGGGCCCTCAAAAGGAGTGGGTCCGGCTAGGTGACACCCTGAGTCGGTCTTGATGTTAGGTATTGTGGGATATAATTTTTTAGATTATTGTTACGAAAGTAATGTGGTTGTGATGTGATTGTGGTGTGGTCCTGATGTGACGCTACCACCTTGGTGTGGTAGCATTACCAGTACTAATGCTTTTAATTTTTAACACATGCTAACATATTTGATAAAGAGGCCTGTATTGTTTTTGTAAGAAAATGTCAATCGAAACTAATATACTCCGTATTAGTTATGTACTGTAATAAAACCAAAAAAGGATATATATATATATATATATATATATACATGGATTTTGCTAGTGACAGTCTTATGGGTTGTTTTAGCAGTATAAAAAGTTATATATTTTTGTCATTAAATTCAGGGGTAGACTTTTGATATATAAAATACTATATTTTTATGTATATTATTGACAGTTCTTAAGACAAATTTGCAAAATCCATATCCATATAATATATATACATAGGCTCATGATCAACTAGAAATTAGGCATTTTAATAGAAGTAGAGAAATGAATATCCAATATTGAATGTTACATTAATGGTGTATAAGTTCACTGCTTATTTAAAAAAACAAATGAAATGAATAAAGCAAGACAAATTGATAATGGCTTTGCTTAATTTATTATTATTTTTTTAACAGCAAAATATTATAAATAAAACAAGATATCTAACAAAATAAGAGATGCCAAAATAAGGAGTACAATTACAATATCCAGGTTAATGCAAAAATCACCGAAAAAACCTAGATACTTCTTGAGACTTGAATTGCGAAACATGCAAAAAGGGTCAAAAAAACTCATGCTGATTACAATTACGAGACATGAGAAAAAACCATCACCAACAGAGGCCGAGCCACCAGTTTTCGTTCTGTGATGTTTTTGATGCAAATCCAAACAAGTCTCAAGGAAAGAAAATACCGATAGATAGAGTTGCTTAATTTTATTTTTGATGCTTAATTTTCTATTTAATTTTATTTATTAACAAGTTGCTTTCTCTTTCATGTTATGTATTATTGTATCACCTACGTTCACTCATGAGTAATGCTAAACTTTCGTAGACTTTAGGTTTCATTGATACATATTCTCTCCCAATTTATTCTAACAACCAGTATTAAACCGTACGATATACGGATTGACTATATATTTATTACAATAATTTATTTTTCTTGTATTTTGTAAAGTTCACCAAAATGTGAAGTTTTAGATACATTAAATAAAGATGATAAAACTTAGAAACTTAATACGTATGCCTTTTAACTATTTTAATGAACTAGTTAATCAACCCGGGTTCAACCCGGACATTTTAATTAAAATTTTAAAATAAAAAATATACTAAAAAAATGTATGTAATGTTTGTTATTTGATACATTATAACTTGATATGAAGATAGTGAATCAACTAACACAATAATTTATAAAATAAGAGTAACTACTACCTAGCTATTAACTAAAAATGCTATTATATAAGAAATAACCTTTTTTGTTTTCAAGAAAAGATTAGGACTTTTATTAAGCATTTAAGGGGTTATTTTTCTTTAAAAATATTTAAAAAATTTATGACATCATAATTAAAGAAAAAACCTTTTAGAAAAAAATGTGGGTTTGCCATATTAGATTTTTTCTAAAAATACTTGTTGAAGACAAGTCTTCTTTATTTATTATAAAGATATGAGATTGATATAAATGACACAATATCATCAATTATGGTGGCAATTTTATCATAATTAAGTTGCTAATTTGTTCTTAGAATCATGGGATTGATATATGCTAAAAAATATGAAATGAAATTAGTAAAGATAATGGCTGGCAAAATAAGGGTAGTTTGGACTTTTTGCATCTCCCAAAAACATAACATTCAACAGGGGTTGTAATTCTTAATAGAGAGTATAGATTGCCATATGACACACATACAAATTATCACGTTAACAGAAACATCATCAAAGACAAAGAAAAACAACAAACAATATTGGTATACACATCAACAATTTTTAAAATTCAATACATATTACTTTATTAATTGTGCACAAAAAAAAAATATATTTGTAATGAAAAAATATATATATATACTCTATATATTTTGAAGTGTAACAATATAATTACAAACATAGTTTATTTATGGTGATGAACATATAAATTATACTCTATGCTATGTTTGTGGCAATGAAAATATATATACTCTATATGTAATTATATTGCATACAAGACATATATAGTAAATACTAAATTCAATAATTCAAAATTTGTAATATGTAATATTGCGATGAGAAAGAAGAATCTTTGTAGTTTTAGTTTTAGGAAATGTTAAGCTCTAGTCAATAGCCATAAAAAAATCGTACCTTTTCATATCAAAAGTTTACCCCTTTAATTTTATGATAAGAGTACAACTATTTTATGCACGTTAACTATAGCCCCTATGACTGTAGTTAGCAAACCCCTTAGTTTTAATTAGTTTGTTTCATGTTGTTAACGAACTTTAAGGTTGAAAAAAGGAAAATGATATATCTTTCTACAAGGTTAACCTAATAATCCTCCTAACAATTTGATGATGATATTTGATAAAATCAAAGAATGAAATTTGATCATGACATTTAGTAAAATCAAAAGATGAAGAAAAGATAATTAATGGATTACACTTGTCATATAATCGAGTCGTTAAAAAGATTATTAGGCTATTTTTTAAAAGAAAAATGTTAAATGCAGCCCTAAAGGTTGCACTTAACGTGCATAAAAAATTGTACTTTCCATATCAAAAATCCACCCCTGAATTTTATGGTAAGTGTACAACTATTTAACGCGTTTTATATACGGCCCTTAGGGCTTTGTTTAGCAAAACCCAAAAATATATCACTTCCAAAAAAAAAAAATTTGTGCCACGGTTTATTTGGCGGCTTTTAGTGATGGTGAGATATATAGCACCTAAAAGTATTTTAGACATTGTTTTCTATTACTCCGTATTTCCTTTCTAACATTAGTCAAACTCTATTTATGAGCCAAAATGGTAATAAAGTCGGTAGTATTAAATATGTACTTTAGATTATGAAACTACTTTGTATTAAAGGCATGATCCGCACACCATTGTTTTAGCCATATACCACAAAACAAGCTTTGAGATGTTATATTATACAATAATATGAAGATGTTTTGTGATATATGGTTAAAAAATGATAATGTATGAATCATCACCCTTGTATTAAAGGTTTTATTTGTTTATAAGAAGAATTATATGCATTAGTACACTCAAATTTTTCATTTATATTAAAGATTTTAATTAATACACTTAACTTATGTATTTTAGTCAAACTTTCCTTTTAAATGTAATTAATGCACATAATTCTCCTATTAGCAAAAACCCTTGTAATTAAATATCATTTTAAGTTTACTGTGATTTAATAACATAATCTAACCTACATCAAAACATGCCGTATTTTGATTCTAATTTCCATAATGTGTTTATTTCCGGTCATTTTATACATCCAAAACCAGACCAACATTACTCAATTTAAATAACGCTATTATTATTATTATTATATCAAGATTAAATAACTACTTTTTCCCCATAAAATTGCCACCATTATATATATTTCGTTACTAATTAAGACGTAACTGGTCATTGTATTCGCGCGTTGTCATGGAACACGTTTTTCACACGACAAAGTTTTGGATAAAAACAATATATAGTAATATCAGTGTAATACAAAAACATTTATGTCAAATTTTCGAACCCAAATTTAGAGGGAAAAAAAACAACAAAACATTTAGCTATAATAAAAATAACGTATAAGAATAATAAGAATAATAAGTTGTACAAAAACATAAAACAAAACAATAAATATATGAATACAGATAATGACACTCTGGCAGTCTGACGACGGTGATGTAATATAGTATTTTGCTTTAAATGTTACATGAACGTAAAACATAATGGTGATGAAAATTATTATATATTAAGAAATATTATAGATAACGAAACGAAAGAAAATAATCAAAACCAAATGTTTAAAGGTAAAACCCTAAATGTGTAAAAGTTATTTGAAAGAAATATGAGAACCCAAAAGTTTGGTGTCAAAAAACTGAAAACAAAAACTTTGATGGGGGCAAAAGTTAAAAGATAGAAACTTTAGGGGTAAAAATGAAAAGAGACAAAAGTCAAATAAATGTTGTACTTCATGCATATAAAGTTATACTATGATAGGGAACAAAAGTTAAAAGATAAAAATTTTAGAGGGTAAAAATGAAAATTGAAAAAAACTAAAAAAGTATTGTACTTTATGCATAAAAACTTGTACATTCCACGTACGGGCTTTTTCCTTAGCCGTCATAGCTACGCCCTTTGGGGAAAAAAACATTTTAAAAAAATATATTTTATTATTATTTTTATTTTAGAATGAGTTTTTATTAAAAATAAATAACTAATGAAAAAAACAAAGTAAAGAAAAGAAAGAAGAAGAGAGGGAAAATATGGGGTTCTTCCACATCTAAGCTTAGATATGGAAACCCTCAAATCTCAATATTTTAATCAATTAAAAACCTGGAGCTTAAATCATTTATTTATTTTATAAAAAATATTAAAAAAAATAGTATGTGAGGGGTTTCACATTTAATCTTAGATCTGGGACAACCCATATTCACTTTTTCCTATA
>JAOEHQ010034197.1:0-12959 GCA_025447715.1 Asclepias incarnata | reverse complement strand
TGAATTTAAATGGCCAGGATTAAAACTTCATTTTATTTTTTTCTCTCAGCTCTACCAACAATATATATATATAATTAATATTCATGTATTAAGTTTTAGGATTAAGGTTCAAATTCATGTTCAAGACGTTACATGTTCCGTCTCATTTGTTCTATTTGAGCGTGATGTGACAAGTTATGTCCATAAGCTGGCTTCTCGGTTATCAACAACGCCATGAATAGGAGGATATGTAGGCACAAATTGGAGGAATAAATACCATTGCTCTAAAAAAAACATCACAGTCACATCCGTTTACCGTATATGATTCGCAAAACTTTGATTAAACTATCCCGGTTGATAAGCTAGTATTTGTTTAATATTGCATAAGATAGAAAACAGAGGCAATGGGTGTTAACACCATTGTCTCTGAAGACGAAGATCAAGGGTTCGATCTTCACTCCTTGTAAGGCCAGAGGTCATTTTCTATCTTAGATAAAACCTCGAAGCAGCCTCTCTACCTTAGGTAAGGATAAGATTGTCTACGTCTCAACCTTTCCCATATACCGTCGTAGACGATATTGGTACCAAAAACCCGTAGAAGACGGCATTTGATATTACTTACTATAGAAAACAAAGGCAAATAAAAGAGCAACTATCAGGGGACAAACATGTACTTACATTGTGAAGGTATCTTCAACCCACGTTTGGTTACTTTATTCACACAAAAAATATATATACATAAATTTTGACTAATGTGGTTGTTTTTAATTCTTTTTGTTACAGAGAAACAATAGTTTGGGAAACCATAAATTAACATTAACTTTAAAAAATTCAAAATAATTATAAAATGAAACAATAGTTCAATATTATTTGTTCGGGTTATATACAAGTTTAAAGACAATCGACAAGTCATAAGAAAGTTTTTTTGTTTTTTTTGGTAGGTCATTTCTTCTTTCTATCACAAGATTGGAAATATAGATATATAAAAATGATAAAGTTTAACGATTTAAGGTAGCCGTAAAAACAATAGGTAATCGACGGAATGATGTGCCTCACGATAAAGAAACCGACACCGGCCAACGATAACGATAGATACTTGAATGTCAACATAACGTGAAATGAAAATATCTCAGTGATTGCCTTATTATTTTTGGTTTCGTCTATGTTTAACCACGGTATTTTTTTAAGTATGGTAATTTGAATGCTTGTATGATAGTTATATATATTGTATCGATTAGTTGAATGAGATATCTTAACCTAATCCATCACTTTCTAAAACCCAACAAAGCAACAATATCATATGGATTTGCTCGTTTTAAAAAGCAAGATGCAACCAGAGGATCTTTCCACATGACTATAAAGCTCTTTTATGAATCTGACAAGAAACAGTGCCTGATATTATTACAAACTCTTTGACAGGCATCTGTAATGCTCGGTTTTCTAAATTCGGTAACTAGAAAAAGAGCGAGATATGGCCAACTTCTAACAAGAACTAAAACAACCGGACTTATGAAATAAGTCGTGGTCATGGAAGATAAATAACAAACAGTCTCTGTAAAATACATGAAATTTATGACAAACACACAAAGTTATTAAGTGTTGAGAGAAAAATAAACAAACTGTAAAGAGTACCCAAAAGGCCCAAGGAGTTATTTGTGCCTGGGTTATAAAATACTTGATACTATAGTCGAAAGACCTATACTCAACTCGAGGATAGTTTTTGCGAAAGGCTCAGGTTTGCCCATCCTTTGTCAACTCGTGCAAAACATGGTTCACATGAAACGTCGTGGACTAGGAGACCTCCAAGACACGCAAGTATATATAAAAGAGAAGATAAAGAAGACCATTAAACAGTTATTTCATTCATTTTACAGTGGCTTTGTTTATCTTTACCATATATTACAATTATGAAACTCGGTTGCTACTAATCCAATAACTTAATTATCGTAAAGAACGATAAAGAGAGCTTAATGGTCAAAGGGAACTAGTGCTATGGCCCAGCTGAAGCAAGTTTAGTAACAAGAGCAAGAGCATTACTAGTATAATAACTCACTTTTGTAACCTTAGTTTCGAGTAACTTAAATTCTTCTCCATTTTGCCCTTCGAATCCATCTAAGCAAGTGTCTTCATCAGTAAGTGCACTACTGATCCAAGTAGTTATATCCTCCATTTCGTTCTCAAATGTCTCGGCACTAAGTTGTCTAAGCACCCCCAATGCTTTGTGAAGACTGTCCAATGCATCTTGAAACACCTCCACACAATCAAAAACCGCAACTCGGTTTCTTCCCTTCATGCGATTCTTGTTCTTCAGCCCAATTAAGTAACGGGTCGCATTCTTGGTTTCACCTATGGTAACGGAAACACCAGCGCGGGCCCACTTACTAGGGTCGGTTTTGGCTTTGTTTGAGTATGAAGAAAGAGAGTCGATGCAAAGATCTTGATATCTTGTGACACTACAAGCATCTTTAACATAACTACCTCCTCTTCTTGATCCCCATGACCAAGATGGGATTGTTAGCCATGATAGCAACACAAATGTTACTAAAATTGCTCGGCTACACGCCATCTAAAAGTTCAAATCGGGGAATGAAAAAGAATAATTTAAAGACTACTCTATGCAGCTATGGAGTGGAAAAGATGGACCTAGAAATATAACTATATAAAGGGAGGGGGTTTATGATGAGGTGGAAAGTGTTGAACAAAACTCCTTTTTGTGCTTGTTAAACAAGAAGAGGGTGAGGGTAATAAAGAGTGGTAAGTTGGAGGGTAACCTGAAAGATAGGGCCTCTAGATGATCATGTGAAATGAAGTGGGACCGTCATGAATTTCGAAAGTGTCAGGATTCATCTACGATTTTCTTCTTGCCCTGCATTCAAGGAAGCACATAAAGGTGATCTAACTAGGTACTATGATCGACATTAAAGCCAGATTGCATCACATCAAGTACATCTGCTCACGATAAAGGAGATACAAAGCATTAAATAGGATTGGCTTTGCAACATTATGTACACATAAAGCTACTGTCCAAGTTGATAAAGAACAACAAAAAAATGGCAATGACAATGCAGATGAGCGCAGAATCGTTAAAACCAATAACTTAAAGACAAAATATTGGGATATGGCGAAAGTTCATCAAATGTGGCGATGCATAACAAAGTATCTTAATATCCCGCTGATTTACTTTTTAATTGACATCAATGGTGTCAAGAGAATGAAGGCTAGTCAATAGCGTAGCAATTCTAATTGCAGTTGGGCAAATGATTTAAGAGTGTGTTCATTACAATCATGCTAAGTATCAAACAACAATTGCAAAAGAACAAATCCATGTGACTCTAGATGACATGTAGGGTTATAAAAGTTCAGGCAAATAAAAAGCCTCAAAATTATGATGAACTACAGACCAAAAATACGAGCACACTATCACATGAAAATATATCAAGAAACAAAGAAGCCTGTCGGTGGGTGCCCAGTCACTAGCTTCTGTACTTCCTCAGTTTTTCATCAGGTAGAATTTTTAAGAATTTCTTCAGAAGGGATTTCAAGTGTTGCTCCTGCATGGTCTTTGCTCGCCTTCACCTCTGCAGAAATAAACGAGATTAACTATCTAAGAAAAATAGATCAATTCCTGTCGCCGACTAGAAATTAATGATTACTATCCCATAGTACAAGTACAAAAGGGGGCTGCCCCTATAATTGTATGAATTCAAAGATCATTTAATTCCAGTAGCTAATATACAATTTTTATAACCATCATGCTTGACACATGGTATCAAAATAACAAATATACCTACCCATATCACAAAAAAGAACACAGTCCCTCACAAAAATGTGAACACTTTTGAACACAACTTTTTGAAACTTTTTAATTTCCCATTTTACGATGCCGAATTTTCAAATCAAGATTAATCAACTGTTGTGCTGTGATTATAAAATAAACTGTATTGACTAAAGGCTACCTACAAGTGGTAAGTAGGGTGTGTGTGAGTTTGCCATTCAAAATAAACAGTACAAAAGGGCTACTTCACAATCATAAACGGAAAAGAACTGAGCTGATTACAGCCACGATACTGAAACTCGAAATCCCTAATTCAGCAGATAACTACCACTAAACCTGGTTAATTAGTTTTGTCTAGTGGCCATCAAACACCAACTAAGAGGCTTAAAAACATTATAGCATTTGTATGAGAAATGTTACGAATGTGCTTAATATAGCAGTTGTTAAAATCCAATCTTGTAGCTTGGGTAGCATATCGAGTGCATTTCTTCAAGTTGGATAACATATATTCCCCCTCTAATTTCAAGAATATATTACCAAGGTCCAAGGTAGTAGATTTCTATTAACATGGTATCTTACCCTAGGTGGATTTTTATCCTAATGGAAGAAATTAGGCTTGTCTATTCCCGTTATTAGAGAAAAAAAGGTCACCCAAATAGAAGAAATGTTCGAGGTGGCAATGGTCTAGACGCCAGATCGTCACGACTGAGTTTAGTATTGTTCTATTTTCTCTTCAACTACAAAAGTAGTCCAGGGTGCACAACAAGGGGTAAAAGTGGTGTATCGGTAGTAGTAGATGAGATAAAGCGTGTGGCACTGATGTTACATCCGGGATGGTGTCTTTGCACACCTCATATTCTAAGCAACTCTGCTAAGGCTTAACCCCAAAGTTTCGTGCGAGGAATGAACTTATCTCTATATCAACCATCCCGAAGTCCCCAAAATTAGGTTAACATTACAATTAAACATCTCATCATTTCTACATCAATCATAAAAACTTCTAATCAACAAATCTCAATCCTATCATAAAACTCATATAACATACACATACAACAAACATGTATATCTATCTATTTCTATATATACATACACAGCAAATTAGGAAGAAAAAAAATGAAAAAAATTGTGTAAGAATATACCATAACCGCCGCGAGAATTAAGCTTAGCTTGAACAATCATATTAGATATAAAATCAGACGCCTCACGTGCCTCATCTAGAAGTTTCCGGATCTCCGGTTCGGAAGTCACGTGCCGGTTCTCTTCAAATTTCTTTCTAACCTCCGCCGCAGAACCGTCGAGCATGACGGTATCTCCGGCGAACGATTTCCGTGTTGCTCTTAATAATGATCTGTATGCCGTTAAAGCTTCGCCGGATAATCCTCTTGCTGCCATTTTTGGATTGATTGTTTGTTTGTTATTTCTGTTACAACAGATCACAACAGGCGAATAGTAGTGTGAAGTGATTGATTTTGGGGATTTTATTTTATTTTTTTCAAATTTTGACCATCATGTTTGATGGTTTTTGTCAATGCTTTAAAACCGGTTAATTTAGTCAGATCGGTTTTTTTGTCGGTACCGATCGAACCGGTCGGCTTATTTTAATATATGAATATATATTTTTTTTTATAAAAATACTACTAAATTTGTTACAATCCAACGAATATAGTCAAAATATATATAATTACAATCCACTCAAAAATAATACCAAATAGGTATTTCATAACAAAATATAAGTTTTAAAGTTAACAAACAATAAAAAATAACATTAATGTATACATATAACCATAAAAATAATTCCAAAAATAAAAAAAAACCTATTGAACCAAGAAAAACCAACAGTACGCAACAGTAAAAAAACCGTCAAAAAACCGGGGTTAAAAAACTGATCGACCGACCGGTGCCCGGTTGAACCGATTGAACCGGCCGGTTCGAACTGGTTTTTAAAACATTGGTTTTTGTCATTCATATCCCTCAAGTCTAACTATAGCTATTCCTCGAGGAGGTTGAACTTTTAATGAGTTATTTGAGTTCGAGATCCATCATGTCAAGTTTGAGCATAATAAAATTTGAGTTTGAGCAGAAAGTTAGTGATCGATTAGTTTCATAAGCCGAGCTTTTAGAAAATCATATTCAACTCAACTTACTTGAAACCTCATGTTTAGTTATTTCGAGCAGAACGAGCTCAACAAGTAAACGAGTTTACTTAAGTGACTTTTATGAGCTTTTTGAGGGATAAATATAAGTTATTTATAACCATAAACAAGATTATCGAAGCTCATATCTGACATATTAGTCGAGTTTATTGAGTCTGAGCTCGAAAACTAGTTATTTAAAATAAAATAAAATAAAAGGAATAAACGAGCATTGAGATCGAACATGAAAAATTATTGAAGTGTTTGACTTCGAACTCGAACACCATTTTTAAAAGTTATTCAATCTCGAGTTTGAGCTATTAGATTAGTTTATGGAATTTGAAAACTAGTTAATTGAAAGAAAGAAAAAGTTATTAAAAAAAAAAAACATAAACGAGCATCACGTTTGAGCACGAACAATGATGAAATATTTGAGTTCGAACGCAAACACCATTTTCAAAAATTATTCAAGCTTGAATCGAGTAATTATTAAACGAGACGAGTATGAGACTCCTGTTACTCAACTCGTTTATACACCTAACCAATGGTCTCTTTGGTTTTTATAGTTTCTTATTTAATACTATAACTCTTTTATGTGAGAAATTAATGTTTGATGTCTTACTTAACCAATGTGTTTTTAAAACTTGTCTTTTCTAATCTATCGTATAACTCAAAATCTGTAGAGAACATCATAATCTTGTGACCTAAGATAATAACATGACATATTTATGCTTACGAGAGCGACGAGACACACTTTGAGTTTCGAGTTTTCTGATGACTTATTTTTGGATTCTTCACGTGCTATTAAACTTAGCTTTAGACAATCTTCACATCATCAGTGGCGGATCCATGTGGACAGCAAGGTATGCAAGTGCATACCCTATGTTATATGTTTGTGTTTAATAATTTTTTCGGTCTACTCCGAACCAAAATCCTGGCTCCGCCGCTGGTGACATGGTAACATCATCACCACAATTAAACTATTAAAGTCTAGGCACATATACAGAAATCGAATCACTTTCTTAATCCTAGTTAGTCGGGTGAAAATGACATAAACTTTCGAGTTTTCAAGAGTGGGACAACAGGATGCACATCTGATATCAAGAATAGCAGTAGCGAGAGGAAAATCTGTAAGTTTTCGGATCAATATTGGTGCTCCCAAAAGCAATTGCAAATGACTAAATCTCATTGGTACGACAGACTAAGATGACCCAACCAATAAAATATTTTGCTTCCACATTTAACCCCAATTTCCAACAAAAATGAATTGTCACGTAACGGTCCAAGAGAATTGCATTGATCTGGTGGTTGGGTCAAATTGCTGACCGTGGTGCAGAGTTTGCCTCTGCATGGGAATGAACAAGGATATGTTACGAGCTACTCAATAAGCTATCAGACCCCAACAGATGCAGATGCAGATGCTTGCTCTATTAAGCATATCAAGATGCATGAGTGACAGAACCGTGTTTGCACAACTTTGCTACTGCAATTTTTGCAAAATAAAAAACATGTTCTTCCTTCACTGTTTTACCTGCTTTAATGAACGAGTACTGGTTAGACAGAAAGACCTACTTCGTCAAACACATTTATAGGAATACGAACTTCAAACTAGTTTACACAGATACACCCTAAGAACAGTTTTATCTCACAATACCATATAATTAGACACAGAATAAAAAATATTACTGTAATATATCTTTGGTGGATGGGACCCATTGAAGTAAAGAGTAACTTCAGAATATTCATCAACTAAATGTACAAACATATGGACTGTCATATTAGACAACGTCCTAAATTCTTTAGAAAAAAATCAGAAAGTCTTAACAAATCAGTCCAATCTTCTCTTGTCAACAAGATAAAGGTTACATAGTGTCACAAAAATAGACTATAGTAACATGACTACTTGAAGGATCTCAGGCAACCCCTCCCACGCGATAAAAAAAAATAAAGTTCAAGTACGCACAAATAACAAGTGTTAACTGTCTTCTGATAGTTGCATTACAATAATAATCCTTTATAATTGCACAGATATAATTATTAGTTATTACCAAAAGCTCATGTCCTCAAACGGCATCAACCATTCTAAGCTCATGTTTCTTGCGTCTACCCCTGTGATGAGCTTTTTGCAATGTACTCTCACCTATTATCTCCTTTTTTTCTGCATCTGATGCAAAGACAGACAATGCAAATCCATTAGAAACCCATGTGAGGAAAATAGCCTTTACAGTTTCTTGTACTTAAATACCAATCTTCAGTTTTTTGTAGCATAACCGAAACGGTGCAAATTAACATTAACATTATGGATGACAAAGCAGAGCAGCATTCTAGTCGTATAGAGTTGGGTAAACTGAGATTCATACACCGTTCCATTAGATCACACTAACATTTCTTTCTGAATGTTCATGATATTATTATTCATAAACACTAAACCGCATGGATTACTTCACCTGTATATCAACACTTTGTAATTGATCTGTCAAACCATGCTACTATGACATTCGCTAGAAAGGAACATAAAGCATACGCATGGGACTAATATATCATGGACTGTTATTGATCTTCAAATACGAAGAAGCTCCTACGATAACATGTTAAATTCAATCACAACAATTGAGATGCTTTCTAATTCACAAATCGCATTTTTATATATAAAGTTTATATCTTGAAAGGTAAATCTACAGTCCTCCTGATTAAACTAGAGGGCAAATTACACTTCTAGTTTCCAATTCAACAATTCCCCTTTCTATTGATAACGTTCATATCTTGAAAACTAAATCTATAAAAGAGATAGAGATTATAGTCCTTTAAGTTACACTTGGGACAGCAATACTTATGAAACACAAAAATATATTAAGTGTAGGGACTTAAAAAAGTACACAACTTAAAGGGTGGAGATTTTAAATGGAAAAATCACCAATTTAGTCACACTTAAAAGCGTTGAGATATAAGCAATTTGTCTAAGCTTTTTAGCATGGAGCTTTTATTAGAGTTTTGATACTTTCAGGTGTGACATTTTTTTGTCGTTCTTAATTCTACACACAATTCACATATAATTGTGAAGAGATGCCTAAAAAAGTTCACTTTGAAAGTTGAAGCATACGTTCAAGAACTGTATAAAAGTAAACAAAGATAGATAACACTTAACATCACATAAATGTCAACCTTCATAAAACAAAGAGACGAAGAATGTACCTCCAAATCTATTACCCCAAAACAAAACCCGAGTATCATCCTCTTCTTCATCAAATTCATCCCCATATCCAAACTCCGCATCACCTCTATACCCCGGTTCACTTCCATACCCTGACTCATTTCCTTGACTATCCAAACCATTCCCATTATAATGATAACAATGCATTCCGTTAATTCCAATCACATTACTCGAATTCAATCCCTCCCTATCTCCATTCCCATTCCCACTTTTCAAAATAGTTCTACTCTCACTCGTATCCGATAATTCCCAATTCACATCACCACCATTACCATTATTACCATTATGATCAACATTATCATTATGATCATTACTATAATTATAACTATTATGATAATTATTAATATTAACAAACAGCTCACCACTCGAATCCGTGCCACCGTTAGTCGCCATCATAAAATCCGAGCACGTCCCATAAGCATTCGAAACACACCCACCACCAACAGAACAGCTTCTACCAGAAACCGACCTCGACCCGCGTCTACGTCTCTTCCTGGCCATCCAATGTGCCCTCCCCCGTCTCGATTTAGCCGAACCGTCCTCTTCGAATAACGAAAGTTTCGACATATCGAGATTTTCGATAGAAAATGAACTTGTTCGATCAGATAAACACGCACGTTTGTTGGGCTTTGAACAAGATTTTGAATTTGTGTTGTTGTTGTTAAGATTGTTGTCGGGAATCTTGGTTTCATGGGTGGTTTTTTGAACAAGATGAAATGGTCGCCAGCTGTGTAGCTGGAATGTACACGTGTCAATTGCGTGACGTGAATTAGATATTGTTCTTGGTGACATTGACAATGATCTAACGTTGGTTTGATGAAATTAAAGTTAGGGTTTTGAAATTTGGGGGATTTTGATGGACGAAGATGATGATGATGATGATGATGATGATGATGATAAAAGTTTACACATAGAGAGAGTGTTTAGTTTACATCAGGTTTTTGAGAATGAGTCCCTAAAGTTTGTAACAGTGAACTAGAACGCCCCTATGTGTGTGTTTTTTTTTTGTTTTTTTTTTTTAACTTTTAGAGAAAGAAGTTGTGTAACACTGACGTGTCATGTTGTCGGCTAGCAAGTTATTTGTAAAACATTTAATATCAATTTGGTTTTATATGAGTCGAGTTCAAGATAGTTCGTTAAACATTCGAGTCGAGCTTGAGTATCAAAATTCCTAGCTCATAAGTCCTAAGAAGATTTCTATTACCCTTTATGTGTAAGTATTTAAACATAAATATATATTATCAAATCATTGAATCAAACTGAAAGTTATCAATATTATTTTAATAATGATTATCGAGTGGAGCCAAACCAAACTCACAAGCTTCCAAATTAGAGTTTGGTAATCAAGTCGAACTCGAGCTTGGTAGTGTTTGAGATCGACTCAACTTGATCACATCATTATCTTAGAGTAGTCGTGATGGAACATTGATTGACACCCCATAGGTGGAGTACATCTATGCCTATATTGGTGCTTTGTTGGATGTACTAAGGTAAGCATCTTGTCAGTTGGGTAAAGGAAATGACACATAACTAGCGGTGGAAAGACGGGCACATTAGAGGACATGTCGAAATGTATAATTTCTGGTATGGCTCAAAACACATCAGGTTCAGTTGAGCAAAGACACATTTTGTTGTAAAAGGTTAAGATGTCATATGCAAGTACAATCTAATTACTATGTTATTTCATGAATAATATACCTTTTAAAACGATTGATGAGGTTTTATGTATTAAAAAGATATTCGGTGCGACTCAACCCTTTTGACCTATTCAGCCCATTTGACACATTCCTTTTTAATCACTGCGGATCCAACCTTCTAGAGGTAGGGGCTGTAGGCCCAGCAAATCTGCCCAATAATGGTAAACTATATGAACTCTTTAGTTTGAACCTAGCCTAAAAGGAAACAAGATCTCATTAGTCCAAAATTAGAAAGAAAAAAAAACAATCTAGTTTGTTAACAAGAAATAAAATCATCATAAATTGTAAACTATAAAAATCTGATACTCAACAAGACAACAAGATTACAATAATTTTATATTTACTTAAATTAGCAACAACAAAGTTAATTGATGCTTTTGGGTGTTGTTTGGAAAATTTAGGTGTTGTATGGGCCGTGTGGAAGATGTTTTATGTTATATTAAGATTGTTATGGATTGTTTTGAGGTCGTATTGAGGTTTTTTTTGGTAGATATACAATCGGGCTGAGTGATGGTAAAGTACGTACATATTCTATATAAAAAAAATAATAAAATGGCAGGTTGAAGGAGCCGTACTTGAAGATGGAAGGGGTTTTAGTAGTTGGGATACTTTTGCTCATTAATATATAGTTAGGAGAGAGCAGATCCAGGAATTTTAGAGGATGGGGGCTAAAATTTTTTTTACGTTATTAACAAGATTCAAAGTTTTTAACTGGTATTCCGTGACTGTTTCCGAACTCTTCCTGGCCATTACCGATCGTTACCCAGGATGGTTTCAAATCTGGGTCTTTTTTGAGACCTCGGTTTGCCTTTATGAATAGGCCACCTTGGAGATGGTTATTTTATCACCCATAAATTCACATATAGTTTTAATAAAATCACATACACATATACCAAAAAGTTAAATAAATTGCAACATATTGGCTATAAATGATCATTTAAAATTCTTATACCATGCAACAACATGAACCCATCTTACATACAGCATCGACATCAGATTGACAATATTCCACACAGTCACCGTTACTCTGACAAGGCGGAGGAGGGCATATGTCGGCTTCAGGAATCAGTCTACCCAAGCAAAGTTTATGAATGCAACCTTCACCATGTACATTAGGTTGAGTGCCGAAAGAATGAGTTGACTTGCTTTCCCCATTGACTCCTATACCTGGAAACAAGAAGAAACACATTTCATTGTCAGAACAATATTTCCAAAAGTTTATGTTGAAGTAACCTGAAATTAAAGTTTAAACAATGAACACCCAAATTTGTTAACTTCGAGTACGTACCAAAACCGTGAACCATCTAGGGTACTCCATACCTTGATTTTATGGGTTGAGCAAAATTAAAGTTGGGTAAAAAGTTGATCTATTCAAAACTTTAATTTTTTCAATTTCTAACCAGGAATGTGTACAAAACAGAACATGTAATTCGTGTTGAAGAGCTTCTGAGTTTGTTTTTCAGTATTATAAAACGAAACTGAAGCTTATACAGACAGATTAAAACTTATGTTTTTAATTATGTTAATTCCGTCATTAAGCCTACTTATTATAGACCATTACAAAGTTGTTATATGTGTGGAGCTGCATTCTTGTCCACAGGCAAATAGTATAAAGAGATAATGGGTTCAATTGCATAAGCTAAGTCAATGGCAGATCTTGAGGAAAGTCACGGAGGGGGCCGAAAGTCATGGGGGGGCCAAAAGCCGGGGGATCCAAAACAAAATACGGATAAAATAGCATTATGGAGCGAAAAAACGGATCCTCCCTCCCTCCCTCCCACAGTCCCTTAATAAGATCCGCCCTTGATCTAAGTAAGATATCGGTAAATAGTATAAAGAGAAATGTTAATAGAGAGGCGACCAACCTGCAAAGATTAGCAATGTAGCGTAAATGACAAACTTGAATGCAAGCATGTTCATCATGTGATGTGATCAGTTCACAAGACACAACCTTTCTCTATACTTGAATATTGTCACGAACTTACCAATCTTCAACAATATATATGAAACTGGAAATCCTCAAAGATATATATATATATATATATATATATATATATACTAGATTATACCCGTGCGATGCACGGGTTTACATAATTCTCGAATAATAACTCAGGTGACAATCAAAATATACCAACATTTTTACATATTATGTACGTGGTATGAGA
>JAOEHQ010034186.1:0-12959 GCA_025447715.1 Asclepias incarnata | reverse complement strand
TATATGAAAAGCATGTAGTTTCTCTGTATAATATCCATGAGCAATATCCTTTGAGTTGCATCTCACGTTTCCGCCACTGGTGGGGTGTTACACCTTGATAATCACCAAAAGACAAGAGGTAACTAATTAATTAATTACTATAATCAATTATTAAGTGTTGTTTCTATTCAGATATTTTTATTTTAAAATACATCTCAACAATCCTAATTTGTGTTATGTTTTTGAACTCTCTCTTAATTTTCATTTTTCTGAACCTTCAGGGATTTCATTTTGGAAAAGAAGATTAGAATGTGAAATAAATAAGCATCAAAGGTAAATTAATGCAGTTTTGTATTTTTTTTTTCTTTTGTTTTTTATTTTTTAGGTAGGTTATTTCTATCAATTTATCTTGATTCGTTAATTCATGCTTTGCATTTGTGAATATTTGACTTAGATTACAGGTGTGGAACGAGGACGGCATCGAGAATTCTAGCTGGGAATTCAATTTAAGGGTTGTGTAATCTATAAGGATGTTGGCGTTGCCAACATTTCAGGCCACGGTTTGGGTGAAGCCCCGCAGCTACATCGTCTCCGAGCCCACGGCTTGATCGCGGTTTGGAGCCTCACAGCTTGGCAAACCACATTCCAAGCCACACTACTTCCCACCTTTGGAGCTTTGTAATACCATTAGATTTTGATTGAACTTAGTGATATAAGTACTTGGATTTCGTTTTGCTTTAAAACTCAGCAACAAGCATTTTGTGATCATTCTGTTTTTGCATTGTGTGTGCACTTGAGTGAATTGAGTGAAGATTTAAAAATATTTTGTGATTTAAGTGTGTGTTTGCTGTTTAATTATTGTAGTCTTTATATAGTGTGAGTGGCATTTGCATGATGTCCACGTATTGAAGTGTGTTTGAAGCAAGTGATTACACGTATTGGTTGATTTGAGTTCATATAGTTAATGAGTGCTAAAAGATATACTATTTCAACCGGGTTCTAATTTAGTTTTGGCTTTTCCTTTTTAATAATATATATATACTAGTCTTAATACTCGTACGATGTACGGATTGATTATAAATATTGTTTGATTGTTTCTTTTTTAAATAAAGAAAATAAAATTTGAATATGTCCATCACATGCATTTAGTCTCTCCGATGATAGCCTAATAGTGAGAGGCTTGTATCATAAACATATCTATCAAGATCTAGTATTACTTTTGGTATTGGTAATGGTATCACCTAATCTAAAGTCATGATGGTAAAAATGATTCATGTCATTTTACAATTTAATCGTGTTTCGTTATATTAGTAGATGGATAAATAATTAAATAATAAGTAATATTATATTATAAGCTAATATATAGATTATTATTATTATTATTTACTAATTAATTTAAGATATTCTTTAGGTTAGAATAAATAAGTTTAATTTTTATATTATTATAAAAATGACATAAATCGTCCGTGTGGTTTACTCAAAACATCACGTTTAGACCTTTAACTTTCAAAACGACACTGGTGCTCCTTTATAGGAGGATAAGGGTCAGAGTTAGTCCTTTATTTTAACGGCCGTCAACTAGGCTCCGTTATCCCCCTCACGTGCGTTCCACGTGAGGGTATTTACGTCTTTTCGACCCTAAAAGACCAAACATGATTTTTTTTATTTTATTTTTCTTTTTCTTCCTTCCTCCTTAATTTCTTTCACAATAATATATATCCATACATCCATATATGTATATACATATACATATAACCGGATCTAAATTTGAAGCTAAACAAAATATATATTCATAATATGTATATGAATTATCTCTGCCCCTCCCTCTCCATCTTTTTCTTCTTCTTCGATTTGTCGCCAGAAAAACACCCACCACCGTCGTCTTATTTTCTTCTTCATCAATCTCCCGCTAGTTAACTTTGTTTTAATCCACCCAAATGCCCAATAAGGGTTTACACTGCATAAACCAATAAACCCACCACCGCCGTCTTATCTTTTTTTATCCGGCGACTTAACCTCGATTCTAGCACATTACTAACTCCTTTTACCGCTATTTCTTTGCCACTTCGCCGCACCACCACCATCATCGCCGTACCACCAACTCCTTTTACATCTATATCTATATCTATACTCTGTATCTAGATAGAAATGGATCGGAAACAACGGACGGAAAGTCCGGGATACACACGGCAATGGAGCGGCGGTTCAAACAGTACAACCGGTTCATCGTCGCCGGCGAGATCACCGGCGCATCATACACAGTCAAGGTTAGGTCAACCTAGTGGTGGTTATTCAACTATAAAAAGAACACAAAATGTTGCGGCGAAAGCTGCCGCGCAACGGTTAGCGCAAGTTATGGCTTCACAGAATCATACTAGTAATGATTTGGATGATGATGATAATGATGATGATGATGATTTAGGGTTTCAGTTTGCTAAACCGACGTCGTTTGGTGGAAGTAGTAATGGTAGTAGTGGTGGCGGTGGTTTGTCTGGTGTTTCGTTTGGGAGACCGAATAGATCGCCGTCTCCTGCGGTAAGTTTTTAAGTCATTTTGTATGTATATATGTATTAATTTGATTATTTTGTTGAGACTATAGTTGAACTGGAATATTAAAATCTAACGAGTAGTAGGAATTTGATTTTCCTGAAACTGCAGTAAGTTTTTTATAGTTATTTTGGATTTGAAAGTGTTTATTTATGTATGTATATATAGTGAATACGCACAAATTTGATGTAGATGTACTCGAGATAGATGCGTAAAATAGAAAGTTTGATTTTAGTGCTTCAAAGTGTTATTAAACTCTCAAATAATGATAATTAAGTCTAAATAAACGATGTCAAATTTATGGACTTATAATGATTAAAATGAAAATTTTGAGTCTTCTTACTCTTACTTACCGTTCTTATATTAAGACTGTAATTATATATGCATGTGTGTATATTAATTTGATCACTTTGTTGAGACTATAATTTAACCGAAAGTTATATATATTAATCTGAGACTATACTTGAAGTGGAAATTTAGTTAAGTTAGTTTTTGCTAAATGAGTTATCGAATACAACAACCCTAGTTATAGAATGTTGAAATCTATTTAATGTTTGATTTTACGGAAAGCTCACCAGGCCAATGCCAGACTGACACAGGTGTATTAAGGTTTAAGTAGCTGATCCGACTTTACGGAGGAATTTTTTTGATTAATTAGGTTCTTCCGGTGGCGATTGAACTCAAGATACTTTCTGTAGGAAATGTGTTATTTAAGTGGAATAAATCGTTTGGTTTAACTCATTATAATGAAGAATCCTGATCTGAATTGGTTCTTGATTGATATAACGTATTCAACTGTTGAAGAGTGAACACTTATCATAGGTCACTTGCTTTCAAAGTTAGGTTAATTTTTGCTAGATGAGTTATAGAATATTAAAATCGGAATTTGATTTTCCGGAAACTCCAACCGACGGATGCCAGATTGTACCAGGCCTATCACGTGAGAGGTAAATTAAGTTCACAGATGGCACGCATGGTTGGTGGTCTAACCAACCGATCTAACTTAACCAAGGAGTTTTTCTGATAATTTTCCTCTACTGGGAATTGAACTCGGGGTACTTAAATGCCTCGATATCCGGAACCATATTAAATGGTGGAGGCTTTTAGGAAATTTTGTTTTAGAGCGCAATAAATTGTTTGCTTTAGAGTTGCATGTACCAATGGCTATATTAACGGTCCAGATCCGAACTGCTTCTAGATTCTGGCTTAATGTATTGTTTTTTTTTGGAGAGGCATAGTTTAATGTAACTTAAACAACTTCTGATGAGTGAAGACCACTTTATTGAGGGTCACTTGCGTTTAAAGTATCCTATATTTTAATTCAACTATTTATGAACTTCTACTTTTGGTGGATGCAAGTCAGGGGTGGAATTGATTTGAATCGTAAGTTGGTAGATGTTATTATGCTAGATAATTGGAGTTTTCTTCAGTGGTGTTAAAAATCTATTAGGAATATTTTTGATTAGGAATGAAATAAAATGTTCAATACGAGTTACGCTCACCGATAGCTATTCAGTTAGTCCAACGATATATTTTCTAGGCAGAATCCAAATCTGGATTGCTTCTGATTTAAGTTAAAATAGTCAACTACTGAAGAGTGAAGACCACTTATTCAGGGTCACTGGCTTTTGAAGTGATCATGTATTGTAACTAAATGATTTAAATACTTTTAAAAATGGGGATCCCAATATGATGTGCTGTTTGATATATAGATGAGCTTGCGATAAACCAAATAAAACAGGCTGGCTGATTCTAGGCTTAACGTTTTTGAAAGGCAGTAAATTGGGAAATTTCATTACAATTTGATCTTGAATATGGTTAACCACCTTTATGAATTCAATAATATTTTTATATGCAATTTGTTATCTTTGCGCATGTTGATATTGTAAGCACTTCCTTCTGCTCCTATGTAGTTAGGTCGGAACTTTATGGAGCACACTCCTCCTACCCGCTCCACATCAGCCGGAAGGCCCTCAGTGTCTGTTCGCACAGGACAAATGGTGCCTCCTAATAGACCATCTTTAAGACACCCTGGTTCCGTTCCACCCCCAATAGAACCTCCCGCCGGAAACAGAAATAGAGAAAAAAGGTATCAAATGCTTTTACTTGATCTTCACTAATATTTTGGTTGAAGTTCATCTTTAGATGTTCTATTTTTAAACATTACATTGGGCTCTTATATTAATGATTAAGGAATACAAGCCAGAATGTGCTTTTTGTTTGCTTATGTGTGAGCTTATTAGATTTATAACTTATATCAAATTCATTCCAACCCTTATTTTTTTGGTAACTTATTTTGCAATTGGTAAATGAAAGCCAACTTAAAGGATATTAGCTGTTTGCTAAGGGTAAATAAGGAAAGCATTTATTTATTGATTATCTAGCTATCCAAGTAAGTAGAGTACGTAAGTTGATGGCTGCAAGTTTTCGACAAAATTGTACTTTTGCTTTTGTCAGTGTGGAGTGTGGACTATGTAACTTGAATAAGACTTTTGAACTTCAAATATCTAGATATCCCTTTTTCCAGTGTGAACTAGGTTTCACCTGTCCTGATTTGTTGTCTACAATCCTTTTATCCCTGATGACTCGGAGTTGGGCTAGAAAAAAAAACTCAAAAGGAATTCTAAAGGTAATGACACCCAATTGAAGTTCTGTGGAGGGGAACCTCAACAATTCCAAGACCAGATGATATTTTTCCATGCTTTCTTGTCCAATTTGGGCTCCTTTGTGTATGTTACCCAAATCTTTTTGAACCACTATCCTATGTCAGTATTGGCTGACCTCTTCTTTTTTCTTTTTTTCTTCTTGTTTTGTCATAGTCTGATTTATTTTTTTATTTTTTTTCTGAAGTACTAAAAGGCTGCTTGTTTAAGATCACAACATATGAATCAGTCTGTGTGGTTATCAGGTCATTCAATGTTTTTTTTTTTTCCTATGTGTTAGGAGTCACAATCTTAGAATACATTTACATGATGATAATAGCTACTACGAGAATAGCGATAAGAATTAACTTATCTATAGACTATATTACCTGGGTATGGTTGATTGTTTGTAATCATAAGTTCTTAACTTTTTACGTTTCCTTCAGTTAGTATCATTGAGCAGTTACAAATTAATTTTGTAATTGTTCCTTAGTTCATATAGCTTACTGTTTAACTCAACATCTTTAATTATTATGAGTGCACATCCTAATCTTTAATTATTATGAGCGCACATCCTAGGTTTACGGATATTGGACGTGGAGGCAAAGATATGGGAGATCAACATGAGGCATCCGCACTTCGCGATGAAGTATGACTATTTTATCGAATTTAAAATTTACTTGTGTATGCCTTACAAGATGAAATTGTTAAAGAATATATAATGTTATGGTATTTAGTGGGCATAAAGATTAGGATGTAAGTGATGAGCTTACATTCATGACTTATTTTGACAACCCTTGATATAAATTGGCGCTTAATTGCAGCTTGATATGCTACAAGAAGAGCATGACATAGTGACAGATAAGGTGAGTCCATCCTTCTGGTTCCTTTATTGATCCCCAAACATATAAATATAGTACTGTAAGAAAAGATATGTTGTGGACTTTTGGTAACATGGTTGGTACATGCTTGAATTTTCTTATGTATATTTCTTTTTCAGCTTCGTCGCGTAGAAGAAAAACGTCTAGAGGCGGAGGCCAGAGCAAGGGAGCTGGAGAAACAGGTATACAGTGGCTATCATCTATTGGTGGCAAGATGGATGGTTTGGACGGGCTGGGTAATCTTTAGTATGGATAGAAAGTTAGAAACCGTCCTGGTCAGGCTGACCCACAATTTTCTGTTCATTTTTCTAGCATGTATTTAGGAATTAGGAGTTACAAAAACGATATTAGTATGCTAATTGTCTAATTTTTGTTGAAAATAAAATACTGGAAGTTATATGCATAAAAAGTTGACAGTGGAGTAGTCTCAACCCCTTGACCACCTGACCTGTTCTCCTTTTAGGTTAAGTTTTTTATTTGACTCGTTTGAGATAATGTACAACCCAAATAGACAGATTTAATTGTATGTGTCAAAATACCATGTCTATTGTTAGTCACAAATAACAACTTGAACATTTGGGATTTTAATTGCAAGTGTTATGCTTAATAATGAGTGCTGACTTGATCGGCCCCTTTAAAATTTCTGTTTGTTAACTTAAAGTGAAGTTGGCTTTTAATAATTTCGACAGTACAACATAGTTATTTCCCCCTGCAAAACATGTTTCCTATAGGTGGCTTCTCTAGGAGAAGGAGTATCTTTGGAGGCCAAGTTGTTGAGCAGGTATCAGTTTTTGATGCATTACATTACACTCAGAACATGATGTAATGTATTTTTTATTTTATTCTTTCCTTTTTTTTTTGCAGAAAAGAAGCAGCAATACGTCAGAGAGAGGTAAATTGAATACAAATTTGGCTGTTGAAAATTTGCTGCAAGATATTTTTTCTCTTCATGAACACGTGTTGTAAATATATATTAAAAAAACTCTTTTCAGGCTGCTCTGAAAGCTGCACAACAGACAAAAGATGGAAGAGATGTTGAAGTTTCTAACCTTCGTGAAGAACTTGAGGTAATTACATGGTAGCCATTGACACATTGAAATTTTGCGTTCTCCTGGTTCTACTGAATTTAAGTTCTCTGGTGTTGACTGTGTTTATCTCGTTAATCTGTTGGAATCAGAACTTAAAAGATGAGACAGCAGGTGCCATGGAGCAGCTCAAGGAAGCTGAATCTGAAGCAAAAGCTCTTCGTACGATGACACAAAGAATGGTTTTGACTCATGAAGAGATGGTAGGCCTGATTTTTCCATGGCATTTTCTAAAGCTTCAGTCTATGTATTTTATTTTTAGTTCTTCCCTTATTTTTGACTTCTTTCAGGAGGAGGTAGTATTAAAGAGGTGTTGGCTTTCTCGTTATTGGGGTTTAGCTGTACAACATGGTAATTCTCTTGCCACTTGTTGCCAAAACTGGCAGCTGAATTGCCTGTTTCACTTTTCTTTGTATTTTTTGTAAAACTAAAGATGGATCTGGGAAGGTGGCAAAATGGGCAAGTTGGGTACGAGTAAAAATGGATTCATGTCAAACGAGTAATATTGTAGTAAGAGATGAGCTGGGATTAGTATGTTAGAAACACTTTTTTTTTTCCTTATGACTTGCAAAATAGTCATAAATAGTAAGTTTGTTAAATATGATTACAAATTTATATATTCGCAATGTCAATAACTGGTTTCTTTTTATAAAAAATTTATGTAGGAGGTTTTATGCATTAAAATTACATTTTGGTGGATTTTCCACCCGTTTGACCAATTAGACCTTTTTGTGTGAGCAATTACAAATGGGTCAAAACTGCCACCTTTTTGTGTGAGCAATTACATGTAATTTACCCATTTGACTTGTTAAGGATAGAACACAGCGCAAGTTGTGTCGTGAATAAGTAAATGGGTCTAAAATGTTACCTCTAGATCTTGTGTGAGCAATTACGTGGAAACCAATTGAAAGTTTTATGTGCTGAATTCATTGGTTGTGTCCACTACCGATTAGTTTGGCCATACTTGAGTGTAATTGGAAAGGGTACCATTTGTCTAATTTGAACTCTTGATTGTTAGGTATTTGTGCTGACATAGCGGGGTCAAAGCATGAGCATTGGTCATCATTTGCACCCTTGCCATTTGAAGTTGTCATTTCAGCCGGACAAAAGGCGAGAGAAGAGTCTTGGCATGGTGGCAAGTTCATTAATTCAACAGTTATCGGCTTATCTGCTGCAGTCTTATATATTTATGCTAACTTATAATTATGACTTATGAGCAGGTGATGATGATTCTGACAGGAGAAAACATGTCCGTGATATCAATGACTTGACCGGTGAAGGAAATATAGAGAGTATGCTTTCAGTTGAGATGGGTTTAAGGGAAATGGCTTCCCTGAAGGTCTCTTCTTTGCCATCAGCTAAAACCCTAATTTTGGGTTTGATAAATGTTGTGTTAAATTTATGTTTATTCCTTCACATTCTTAAATATGGTTTATATTTGCATTTGAAGGTAGAAGATGCTGTTGTGCTGGCAATGGCGCAGCAACGCCGTCCAAATTTAGTCCGGCAATCTATCCCTGGTAGTGTCCATTTCTAATGTTACATGCTCTACGGCCTAAATGGAACTTTTGTAACTTATATTTTTTCCAAGGGATGATGAAAGTTACAGAAAGGTAATAGAGGTGGCGATTTTGACCCATTTGTACACAAATGGGTTGATTTTAACGGTCTATTGGATTAGACTACAAATGGGTTGATTTTAATGATCTATTAGTAGACTAAAAGGTTTATAATATAAAGATAACTGGTAATGTGGTTTAGCATTGAGCAGATCAGACAAGTTGAAACTCAAAACTCATCCAAAAGTGATTAGATGCACAACAATTCTAAATCGCTTTATTAGAAGAGTTTAGATCACTATTGTAATTAAGTAGTAATCTTATCTAACATAATAATTATTTATAAGTTATCTAAAAGAGAATAAACAAGTGTTTGTGGGTCAACCCTGACCACCACAGCCCGTTCTGACTTGTATTATAAATAGGCCTTTGTATCTAGGGTGCCCCACATACCAGATATAGGGGCTCAAGTCGTGTACTCGTGTCAGGAACATAGGTGGATAGGTGTGTTATGTGCGTAAGTCTTGATTAATAAAAATATTTACTCATTTTGGCTTTTTATCCATTATGTCCACCCTGCTATATTTGCCACCTCTACTTATTGTATTTAAGTTTGTATCTCAACCTCTTTTGCACACCAAGTTGTTTATAGTCTGCCTTTTCTTGCAGATGCAAAATCACCGGGTGATACCAAGTTTGTAGAGGGATTTGGTAATGTTTTTTTTTTTTTACAATACTTAACCGTATATGCATGAAACTTTATAACTGTACCAATTCGAGGATGTCCTGTAATAAATTTCTTGTTTGATCATTTCCTCATGTTTGTTACTCATTGGCTGTCCAGATTCTAGCTGTGTAAAATAGTGATTTTTAATATATGAGTTCAAGCTTTGAATAACTTTAGCTGCTTACCTATATTGCAGAGTTGAGTCTCGAAGAGGCCGAAGATGTTTCTTTTAAAGAGGTACGCATCATGTTCGTTTTTCTATTTCTACGATTCCCTCCTTTCTCTTTTAGTGGCATTTATCATCACATCCCTTTCTATAATGATTACTTAATTAGCTATCGAATTATGAATGACTCAAGAATAGTATGAGTGTTTTGTATTAAAGAGTTTGTCATTTTAGGTCAATGGTAGGATGGCGCACAAAGTGTATTCATATGCATACTACCTATTTTTAATGACTCTTCCAAATTTTCAGTTATTAATATAATTTGTGGTATGTATTTTATGATGACAAGAGTCGCAAGACACCAATAGTTTTAATGCTTATAGCCTCCTAGATTGGTTTATTTATAAAATGAACTAGCATATTACCCGCGCAATGAAGTGGCAGATAGCTTGATATAGCTCATCTTTTTAAAACTTGTAATTAAATTAAAATAACAAAAAAAAAAAAAAGAAGCGGCGGCTGGGGTTTGGCGTTGCCGGCAGTGGTATGCAGTTGGTGATGCAAAAGAGGGTTTGGCGGTCCTTTGGTAGATCATATTCAATTCCGTTAATATAAACTGGAGTAAGAAACTTATGAGTCAGCTCTGACTTGACCTGTTTCAGCCATGATCTGTTTTGACTTGTCAGCCAACCTAACCATATTGTCACCTTTAGTCATTATATGATTAAGATTCGTAATTGGGTTCTTGTGCAGGCTTGGCTTACATATTTTTGGAGAAGAGCCAAAGTTCATGGTGTAGAAGAGGATATTGCTGAAGATAGACTTCACTTTTGGATAAGCCGTAGTGCAACGTCTCCCACTTCTCATGATGCCGTTGATGGTATATTCTTCTTGCTCTTTCAGTCTTTTGGGGATTTTTTTTATTTTTTATTTTGTCAAGTTCTTTTCAACCGTTAAATATGCATATAGTATTCATGCCCACAAAAAAGTAGGCACGAAAAGAGAGTGAGATATGACCTGAAACTCCCTCAAGTTCTCAAAACTATGCTTATTTTATAGAGATGGTATAATGGGCAGGTTGTGGGTAACGGGTCAAGATGGGTTCGGGTCAGAACATATGGTCTGTTCTATATGGGTAAGATCAGATCAGGTGAAGTTGGACTGACCCGTGGATGCATTTTTATAATCCTGTAAATAGGTAATGTATTAATTAGCTTACAAAATCTTACTTGCTAGAATTCTAGAAATAGGAGAGAATTTTGAATTAAAAGTTTAGGACAATGTAAGCATTATGAAACATGTAGGAGTCATTTGCCCTGTTAACCCTTTTGAGTTGTTGAACCGTTTCATTTTTAGCGAATTTTTAATAATTTATCCATTCGACTTGTTTCCATTAGGATACAACCCATGTTTACTGATTTTTATACAAATGGGTTGATGCCACCTCCACCTTTTTCTTTTTTCTTTTGCTGCCTCCTAAAGCGCGTTATTCAAAGATTTATTAGATTGTTTCTGTAATCTGTACTCATATTTCACACAACCATATCTATAATTAAAAAGTGAGTATTGAGGTCCACCCATCCCATTCGAACCCGTCTTAAGGCATTTGGTTTTTATGTTGTGATTGTATATATTATGTGGTTTCTTGTAGTTGAACGAGGGTTAACAGAGTTGCGGAAGTTGGGAATTGAACAACAGCTGTGGGAAGCATCTCGCAAGGAAATAGACCAGTCATCTTCATTACCTGTTGATAACAAAGATTCTGCTGATGAAGATGCCTCCTAGTGATTTCTCTTTATTTTTATTTAATTTCTCTCTTCTTTCATTAACCTCAAAAATGATTTAAAATGAAAATTTTGATTTTAGAGTGTTGATATATGAACTGGTATGAGTTTGTGCAAATTTTTCATGTATAATAGGCTGGATGGTAATGTTATATAGAACGATAGATACATGTAGTTACAATATCTGTAATTCTGGGAACTATTCAATTGTTTGAACGAGTGTCACATTGAGTGCAGAAGTAGCCTGTTTTAGGCTGTTTGTGATTTGTATAAACAGACAGGCAATTACCAACTTTAAACTACAAGAAAGTAACATGAACATTATAAATTTATAATGGCCAGAGTCATTAAATATTACCCCATTTGTTTCAAAATAAATATTCATAATAAAAATAAGACATTATTTATATAAATAAATATACTAGTCTTAATATCCGTATGATGTATGGATTAAATATATATATATATATATTTCATGACTAATAGTTTTATTAAAAAAATTGAAATTTATACATGTTACATGTATTTGATCTTTTCAATTATAGCCTGATAGTGAGAAACACATATCATGGATCGAACATCTAATATTACTTTTACTATTGGTCATGAGATGACCCTAAGGCTAGATATCTGTAACAACCGTCACCAGAGCAATTCCTTCTGATGTACTTTCCGGTAGTCAGTTGTCCAACACCGACCATGTACGTGTCAGCAACGGTCTTTATTTGTCGAATTTAGTACGTGAACGTGTACTTTTGTAAAGGTTGAGCTTAATAAAGTGAGATTGAACGTTTGTGTGAGTTCTACTACGTTAGTGTTTAGAAATTGTGTCGATGCTTCGAGTACGAAAGGATAATTAGTTGTCTAGAGAAATGCCAATAAAAACTGAAAAACACTTGAAATAAATAAAAAATAAAATTTTATATATCAAATATGGGCGTATTTATAGTCAATGGAAAGCTACTTGAAAAACACAATCAAATATGACGTTAGATTAATTTAACGAGTCTCGGTTTTTCATTTAATGTCGGGTCAAACACAGTCAAATGAAGGTCAAAGAGATGGTCAAGCTTGGATTGGGAGAAAATATTATATTTTTGTACCAAAATAGTTATTTGCCTTCATTACAATTTTAGTTTAGTCCATTAAATCCAGTCCACTAAAAATAAATATTAATTTTAGAATTTTGCTATTTTGATTTATTACATCATCAATCTAATCCAATGGTCCTAATTCAATATTTAAAATGCATCCAAGGATTCTAGCTTAACCAATGATGGATTTAGGATCCTCTTTTATATTATACTAGATTATTGTCCCGCGTAATACGCTGGTAAATATATTTTTATCTTTATATATACTAAAATACAGTTTTCCTAACTAATTATTAATCAATTAAAATGTTCAATTTCACTTAATTAAAATTTGCTTATGTCGTTAATCCTATCAAATTAAAAAACTTATTACTTGACATTCTTTTAAATAAATAACTTATTAACTATAAGTTTTTCTTAATAAATCTAGATGTTGATATATTTTATAAAAACATAATCTCTCTACTATCTATGGTCAATGATATTCGGATATAG
>JAOEHQ010034175.1:0-12960 GCA_025447715.1 Asclepias incarnata | reverse complement strand
TTCACTAAGCGTGTAGCTTAATGTTTTAGATGTTTCCCATTTTATAGGTGGTTCCGGTAATAGGAACTAAGTTGATTCGAAGTGAAGTTGCTAGTAGACGTTGTCTTGAAGGTATATGATCGCGTATAATGAAAATGGAAATCTTTTGGTTTTGGGTAGCATAGTGACCCTCGGACTTTGGCTCGGTATAAACTTGTATCTTTTGTGTGTCATGTTGAACATACGAGTTTAGTGTCAAAGTCCTTGAGTAGTTTATGTAATGAAATGTTATTTTCGTGGTCGTGGACTTTTGGAGGTCAAATGAATCGTATGTAAATGACTTGGTCGTTTTGATTGGTTATATATTATGAAATCCCTTTTTGGTCGAAAATGGGTCTTATATTGTATATCTACTTAATTTTGGAATTGGTGTTAAAGAACGGAAAGCAAATGTGCGTTTTATTGAAATTTGGAAATTTTGGCAAAATGGGCAAAGGCGTGGGTAAATGACCCACTTGAATCAAAGATTTGTAAACTTTAGTTTGGGTCGTGTGAAGGATGATATTTTGGGTTTAAATGTATGGTTAAAAGTATTGATAATGTTGATCATTTGAGTCGGTTACGGAAAATGGCTTGAAATGGTTTTGGTTAAAAAGTCCATGGCTGTGCAGGTAATGGCGTACAATACGCCGGCCCCCGGCGTATTGTACGGTGGCCTTGTTTTTTTTAGTTTCTAGCGTATCATCAATTGCTCCTGAATTACGTTGGATTTTGCTAACCTTTACGCCAAAACACCTATTTGCAAGCCGGCGTATGAGACGCCGTATTACCAGCGTATGAGACGCTGCTTTTAAAAAAAAATATATATATATATATATAGAACTCGTCGAGTTGGACAGTGGACTCGTCGAGTTGAGTTTTGGTCCCGCCACATGTTTGGTGTAACTCGTCGAGTTACATATATATAAAAAAAAAAAAAAAAAATTTTTTTTTGTGTCTTTTCTGGTTTGGTCATTTCAAATTTAATCATTATCTTTAATTTGTAGATATTTACCAATATACTAAAACAGGATTGAAGGTTTTTCTGATCGACGCTTGACTCATTCTTTGGATGATACGTGTCCCTTTTTAGATTCCTAATTGTTAGTTATCTTATAATTGTCAAATACTGATGTTTAATAACTAATATAATATTATGTAGGTATAAATTGGAAGAAAAAAAATGTAAATGTCCTCATGTGAGATGTACATGGGGGCAAGTTAACGATTAACTGTTAAAATCCGTTTAATCATGGATGGTCAGTGTAACAAACACATAGCACAAGGATGTTCTGTGTAAATAAATTTGTTTAGAAATGCTTCGTTAAATAAATGTAAACCACATGAATGATTCGTGTAATTTACTCATAAACATATTTAAACTAATGAATTTTAGACTTATATAGTATTATTTTCGATTCGAAAACTAGGCAAGATGGTCGCCGTATTAGCATAACAGTAAAAGTACGGTCGAACGTTATTACTATAGACTTGTAGTTGTGGTTATCAAAGATGTACAAAGTACCGTACTCAAACATATCTTACGCCGTATTTTGCTCTTTAATAACATGGCCTTTAATGCTCCACTGCCCACAATTAATTTCCAAGAAGGAATCTTATATACAAGTAAACACCTATTCCTAGAATGCAGCTTTGCGGACACATTACACATATTCTCACATGGTGTAAACTCCCACTCACGAAACCATCCCAAACAAAAAGAACTCGTCATCCTATCCTATTGCTGGACCATCTGAAAAATTCGAACCTTCCCCAACAAAAGTACAAAACCCTATCAATCCGATTCGCCTTCAAGGAAATCAAAGCAACTAGTTTTTTTTGTGGCTATCTAATGGAATGAAACCACCACACATCGAATGGTCACAATTGTGCAATTTCAACTATAGTTTTAAAAATATATTTTGTTAAATATAGCCTTTAAAGATATGGTTAACACGTATTAAATATATATAAAAATATCTATTTTTGAAAAATAATTTTTAACTATCATGTATAATACTTTACTGTGAGTTAACCATAACTCTAAAGGCTATGATTAGTAAATTTTTTTAAAAGTTTAGTCAAAGTCTACTATTTAAAAAAAGTATAATTATCAAGCTTTGCTAAATCAATAAACTAATATGCTAAGGATTGAACATGCCAGTGGACTGTCGTACCGTTTGATTCCATGCTTCTTATGACCTGTAGAATTATTTTTGTGCAACTTGACATATTTGAATTAGTCTGAATGTTCTTTGTATAACTTTTGTAATCTATGGGTAGTAAGTTGGTTATTTTAGACCCGATGACGAATCCACGATACACTATCACGTGGGTCCTCAACCTATTGTAGTGACAATATGTTCCCGAACTAGTCATGTAATACGAAATGATAAACGTAGCCCCAAGATTATGTTTAACACGTTATTATATGCATCAATGTTTTGTATATTAAACATAACCACCTCCTATACTTACAGACTGAGATCGAATGTACAACCCTTTATGCATGTAATAACATCTTAAACATAGCTATGGAGGTTATGTTTATCATTTCCCTAAAATTTTCACATGAACTTAAATAGATTAAGAGATTAAATATTGTATTTTTCATAGATAACAAATTAAAAAGCATTAAGTAGCATATAAATAAATATATTCTTAAATAAATTTAAATACATTTATTATGAGCTAAATAAATATACTCTTATAACTTCATTAAAAGTTTGGTCACCTCCAACTAACATAACTTCTTATATAATTTTTCATTTCAAATCTTAAATCAAAGTTGATTACTCTAATAGTTCCTTGGCAATAAAAAAAACCAACCCCTTTTAATGTTAAATTCTGGCTCCGTTACTGAACTGAATGTATGAATGAATTCTCATTTAATTGACAAACTATATGTACGTTATGTTATCATACCATATATATGTTTGTTATGCTTACCTTCATAATGAGAGATTAAATTAAAGTCAACCTTATAAGTGAAGAATCACTAGTAGTTTGTGCTTATCATAAAAAGCACATGATGTACCCACACATATGCCGTATTATGTTTTGCCGTAACGTGGCTGTTGCTCTTGCCAACCCACCCACTTTAATGCTCTACCACCACCACCATCTACGTACATTCAATCCATTTCGATCTTCACATCATGTGCTAACCTATGAGTTTACTTCAATGATTAAGTTAATTAATTAAAACCACATATAAGATTAAGGATAATCTAGTCATTAGCAAAGTGTACGTACGTATTTCGTAATCTTACAAACATTTAATCAATTTAAATAATGTAAATGGTGATATGCACAAACACTTATATATATATGGTGAAAACTAGGAGAAAAAGTGGTATTTCAACCGTACTTCCTTTGTACTTGCTTTGTTGGTGTCCAAAAATGTCTTTCTTGCCTTCTCTTTTCTTTCTTTTCATGGTCTTTTGCTCCGCTCATATATCTTCACAAATCTTTGTTGTTGCTGCTGCTGCCAAGGCTCAAGTTCCTATTCGCGATGGTATGTCGTCATGTCGATTTAAATGTTATGTGTTGTCGTTCACTTTATGTAGCTAAAATGAATATACATGATTTCCCTATGCAATGTTATCACTATATATGCCTATATAGATCGACAGTTGGAACCACAATGTCAATTTTTTGGGAATGCGAAGTTTACATCCCATAACCATCTAATATTTACACAGATTAATTGTCTTCAATGAGACTTGAACGTACAACCGGCCTTAGGAGTTTAGGTTGATGGCCGGATTATTCCAATACGGCTATGCTAATATCCTTTGGTTGGAACTACATTGTCATAGGTGTGATTGAAGCTTGTTGATCTATAGAGATTATGTACATCTTGTTTCCTTTTTTATTAGTGCACAATTTTAATCATCTACATTGTTTTTCTATATATAGGAATGCTTCCAAATGGCCACTTTGAGCTAAGTCCAAAACCATCCAACCTCAAGAAAACATTGATCTTAGGAAGATACTTATTGCCCAAATGGGAAATCCAGGGCATAGTTGAGTACGTCTCAGGAGGGCCGCAACCGGGTGGGTTCTACTTTGCAGTTCCTCCTGGGACACATGCGGTAAGGCTTGGGAACGAAGCTTCTATATCACAATATGTTAATGTTGAGGTAGGGTCAACCTACTCTCTCACATTTTCGGCTACAAGAACTTGTGCTCAAGACGAGAAGCTTATGATTCATGTGGATAAAATACATGACGAGCTTCCCATTCAAACACTTTATAGTACAGATGGAGGGGACACTTATGCTTATGCTTTTAAAGCTGTTAAAAGCACAATGAAAGTTACGCTCCGTAATCATGGGGTCCAAGAGGACCCCACTTGTGGTCTGCTCTTAGATGCCATCGCAATAAAAAAGATGGCACCTTTGAAATACGTTGCAGGTATATTACATCTTTCTTATGTTTATCATGTTTCACTATATATGTTGATTATATCTTTGATATAGTCGCTTGTTTTGTCTAGATATATAAGCACAATAGACATAGACATATACAAAATATATGACAATTAAAAAGTCCGTTAACTTTTTCAATGCATGTCTTGGTAAGAATGTACGATAAGTACTCATAAGTTTTATGGGTATATTCATGGTGCATTTAATTTACTCTTCCCTTAATGTATTTATTTCCTTATTGTGATTATTAATTATAATATAAATAGCTTGTAATAATCCGTATATGTCAATGGATGCAGGTAATTTGGTGAAAAATGGTGACTTTGAAACCGGTCCATACGTCTTCAAGAACTACTCAACAGGAGTCCTCCTCCTCCCGAAAATACACGACATAATATCCCCACTTCCCGGTTGGATCATTGAATCTCTCAAACCAGTTAAATATGTAGACTCGAAACACTTCCAAGTGCCATCCGGGTTATCTGGCATTGAGTTAGTTGGAGGCCGAGAAACAGCCATTGCACAAATCATACGAACCATTCCTAACAAATTCTATAGGCTAACATTTGTTATAGGCGACGCAAAGAATGGCTGTCATGGCTCAATGATGGTTGAGGCCTTCGCCGCTAGGGAAACGCTAAAATTGAGACATGAGTCTCAAGGAAAGGGTGAGTTCAAAACGGGAGTTCTCAAATTCAAGGCAATATCTAATCGAACCCGACTCACATTTTATAGTGCCTTTTATCACACAAAACTTCATGATTATGGTCATTTTTGTGGACCTGTTTTAGATGATGTTAAGGTTTGGTTCTACTAGGTCTATTTGCCAATAAGAATAAGTAAAGAACAATACATATAATGTGATGATATAAGAGAATTGTACATTTCATAGATTGTGTATGTACTTCTCTAGTTTGAGTTTATATAAAGAATGTTTGAAGATAATTTTATTTTGAACGCCAGTTACTCCTTTCATGATACCAGTTACCATAAAAAACTTATATAGTCTTGAGATCCTGAAAAGATTCCCGAAAGTTAAAGCTTGATTTTGCATAAAAAGCAATTTCTATTAACCAACTTATTTCAAATACTTGTAAAAATTAACTTCAATAACAAAAATGCTATTTAAGCAAAAATGTGAAAGAAAATCTATGTTTTTGTTTCAATAAATGTAAACGGATGAGGTTTTCACTATCCAGGTTATTCGGAGAAGGCAAGTCCTTGTTTTACTGAGTTGTATGCGGCTTAACCAATATATTCTGTGTCCATTCCGAACCTTTCACTCACCACCCCAAAATTGTACCTAACGACAGATTCGAAATTAAGACCTCATGTAAAAATTCAAAAAGTTAGCCATTAAGCCACCTTGAAAGTGGTTAATCTTGTTGTTTCAATATAGTTCCTTAGGCCTTAGCCAATAAGGTTCCCCAAATTCTCACATTTTGGACTATCACATTAGCACCACATCATTTTTTAATTCCAGAATTTATCTAAAGTTTCATTCTACCACTAATACCACCATTCTCACCAAATTCTCAACTTCCCACTATCATATCATTGCCACAATCATTTTTATTTATTTAAAACACAAAATTAAATTAAATAACATTATATTACATAAATAAAAAACATTACAAATCCTAAATATAAAAAAACTACAAATCCTAATAAAAAAAACATTACAAATCCTAAAAAAAAAAAAACTACAAATCCTAAAAATAGAAAAAAACATTACAATTCCTAAAAATAAAAATAAAACAATACATTATTTAAAATAAAAAAAACCTACTCCTCGTTGTTGTCGTCGTCGTCTCCGCCTAGTTCGGTCAAATGCCCATATTTGTCCATTAATTTTCTGCGATACGCGAGAAGGTATTTTAATTCTTTTTTCGGCACATTGTTTGGAAACGGTGGTTGAAGAAATGCAAACGCGTCCATAATATTTTTCCCGGTCTTTGTCAAGTTTCCTACGGTCTTCGTCAATTTTTTCCATCACCTCTTCTTATATCTTCAGTATTCTCTCGAGTTTCTGATACGTCTCCTCACTCGAAGCCCGACTCGAAGTTGCATTAGTCGAACTTGCAGTCTAACGGCTAACATTGCGACCCGCCCCTCCTAATTGGGTAGTCTTCGAATGACTGCTCCATACCCGGAGATCGTGGACAGTGTCAGGGCCGGGTCATCTTCGTTCAAATCTATCACGGGAGCCAGCCTTTTTCCTTGGATATCGTGGTCATCCCAAACCTTTGGATAACCTTTGAGCAAGTGATAACATTGCTCGTAAAGAAAGGCTATTCTGGCTGTGTAATGGACGTGGGCAGTGTTGAAAACATGTTTTTCATCGGAACCGCTTTCTCGCCTATGTTCCAAATACTTTTTAACATGCCCCTGAAGGCTTTGACCGCACTTCATATATTTGTCCATTTGCCTTGTATTTGACTTCTATTACGGGGTCCGTCAACAATTTCAACGTTGAACAAACGAAAAACTTCGTCCTAAAATGCCGAGTCGGTTTGATTCCTGCCAATAATCGGGTTGTCAGATGCCGAAACCCATCTTCTCGACAACACTAACGCTTCGTTGTCACTCCAAAACTTTTTGGGACCACTTTTCTTTTTTTCCCCGCCGCCGCGACTTTTTTTTTCTCTTCGCGTTAACCAGCTCAGTTTCTTCCGAAGAGGGTTCAACCAAGGCAACACTAGTCATATCGGGTCGATGCGCGGTATTGTCATTGATGGTGATTGGCGGGTTTTGGGTTTGTTGTTGTTAATTGTTGAACACTCCAATATTCACAATAAGAATATGCACCTGTCAAAATTCGAAGCTCCCAAACAGCTTGGCAAGATTCATAACGTGCATTTATTAGCACGTGAATAACAGAGGTTAATTACAACACTTGAAATCTACATGAAGCAACTTGCATATGTTGTACAATTATGATAAGCAGAAGTGACTATTATTATATTATGATTAATTAATTAAAAACAATAAGTGCGATGGCAAAGTTTCATTATCGATCAACACACCATAACCAATAAACACTCACTATATGGTCTTGTTGAATTAACCCAAAGCAAAGACCCCCAACACACGCATTTTGCTCCTGGTTTTGTGGCACTTTAACGTGGTTTGTCCCTTCTCCATACGTTAATGTTTCATCACTTATATAAGAAGATTTACTAACTACTTGTTATCTTGTGATCACACTCGACATTAACAAAAATGGCTTTGTTTATATCTCTTATCTTTCTTTGCATCTTCTCATGCTTTTCATACTCTCAAGCTACTACTCCATATCTTGATGGTAATTAAGTTTACTTTTAACTCTTTTCGGGTTTTTGTGTGTGTGTGTGTGTGTAGTAGAGCGTTTGTGCATATACTCAACTTTAGCTCAAATGATTGAATTTATACATTCTTAAAACGATTCTATTTTGTATATGAGTGTGTACAAATTTAAGATATATTGTATGTATATGGTTATATTTATACACCGATGTGACATCCATATAAGTTGTCATTTTAGCCAAAAAAAAAGAAAAAGAAAGAATAATGAAATATATATACGTACTATCAACATTGGAAAGGTGGTTAAAGAAAGTAGCAACATTTAAAGTTTGATAAATATTATAGATTCTGGGTTATAGCTAGATACAATTTCAAGCACTTATCACTCATAAATACTTATAGATTTTGGCCTATAGTCCACATTATGGGTGGTACTAAACCGCTTATCATGTTTGTTGTGTACCAGTACCAACATTAGTAGTTTTTTAGATTATTGGTAAACCGGCCTTTCTTGGTTAATTTGTATAGTAACAACTCTTTTTAATCTTTTGATTTGTTCTTAATTAATATAGGACTACTTGCAAATGGGAACTTTGAACAAGCACCAGAACCATCAAACCTTCAGAAAACAGTGATCATAGGGAAGTATTCACTGCCAAAATGGGAAATCTCCGGCTTGGTGGAATACGTTTCTGGTGGACCACAGCCAGGCGGGTTCTACTTCGCGATCCCTCGTGGAGCCCATGCGGCGAGGCTAGGGAATGAGGCGTCAATATCACAAGTAATTGATGTGAAGGTTGGGTCAACCTACTCGCTCACATTTGCTGCAACAAGAACTTGTGCTCAAGATGAGGTGCTAAGAGTCTCGGCTTCTGGTCGGTCTGGTGACCTTCCGATTCAAACTCTGTATAGCACTGATGGAGGAGACACTTATGCTTTTGCATTCAAGGCAAGTTATAAAAGAGTGAAGGTTGTTTTCCACAATCCTGGTGTTCAAGAGGACCCTGCGTGTGGACCTCTATTGGACGCCATTGCAATCAAAGAAATGCTTCCTCTAAGATACACTAAAGGTAATATATATATACTAATATGTCTGTATACACTTCATTAGTCTTTTACTTTTCATTAATACAAGGGTAAAAATCTCATCTTTTTTAGAGAACTTATAAAATCTCATGTGATTTACATATATCCCAGATCCTACATTGGTTCAAATTTAGAAACTTTTTAGTATGCATAGATATAATATTGTTGGAAAATGATAAGTATTTAGAAATGTATTCAACGTTAGTCCAAAGTCTATTGCATGTATCCAGCTTATTACGGGATACAAGAAAAACTTCATGTTTTTCCACTTATCTTCTATACTTCGACCACGTTTTACCACCAGTCATTAAAAAGAAGAAAAGATGACTTACCCTTATCTAATGATGTAATCTTAATATCTTATGCTAAACAACTAAAAACTAACATGTTGGATAAGCTGAAATTATTGTGGGGGGAATTAGTAGAAGTCAAAGTATATTATCGTTTAATAAATCCTGAAGTCTATAATCTGTTTTGCATTCACAAATGCAGAAAACTTGGTGAAGAATGGTGGGTTCGAGATTGGACCTCATGTGTTCAAGAACTTCTCAACAGGAGTCCTCCTCCTTCCCAAACTACATGACATAATTTCACCACTCCCCGGATGGATCATCGAGTCACTGAAACCAGCAAAATACATAGACTCGAGACACTTTCAAGTTCCCCACGGACTAGCAGCCATTGAGTTGGTTGGTGGGAGAGAAACTGCTATCGCGCAAATCATTCGCACCATCCCCAAGAAATTGTACCAACTATCATTCACTATTGGAGATGCCAAGAATGGCTGCCATGGATCAATGATGGTCGAGGCTTTTGCAGCAAAGGAAACTCTAAAAGTAAAATTTGAATCTATAGGAAAAGGAGGTTTTAAAACTGCAAGTTTTAAGTTTCAAGCCGATTCGGCTAGAACAAGACTCACATTCTATAGTGCTTTTTATCATACAAAGCTTAATGACTATGGTCACTTTTGTGGCCCTGTCCTAGATGATGTCAAGGTTTTGCCTATTTCTCACTAAACGCACAAAATATTATTGAGCAACGAGAGAAAAATTCAAAGGATGTTTCTTCTCAGAGTTAGATTAGAAATGAGTAGCGCATGTAAACCATATACAAGACCTCATGAATTGTATTAGATTTATTTTCGACGCTTTTACTTGATTAAATTTGTGCTGAATAAATATAAGTTGTTTCTTAAACGCAATGCGCGATTCATGGCTACATTGTTTTGAAGATCTTTAATCACCATGTCTGTCTTTCTAAAATTGGAACATGTATTCCAAGTGATGAAACCTATTTTCAATAGCTTCTTCATTTAGTATTTGTGTATACTTATTTCAGTAAAGGTTGGGTAATTGACAACTTGGTCAAACTTGTTTTCATAAAGTCTAGTATTTGGGATAGTTGAAATGTGAAAAAGTGATTGAGAGTGTTTGTTTGAAGTGGATGGGTTAAAGAAGACCCATGAAACTAAGGAATTTCCAAACCCACCTAAAGGGTTGGGTTTACCATCCTATAAACAAAACAATACTTAAGATTTGGTTATAAACAAAACATCTTGCTCGCATGATTACATGATCAATATGACAATACATGTTTCAGTTGGGATTCATTTGTCATGTAAAACAAAAATGACTGATAGCCTATTCTTTTTAAGAGTAGGGATTCGTTTTGAAGAAATGTATTTGCATTAGGTGTGCTAGTGAACATTCCTAATACTACATCAACGTCACATCACTTTCTCTCCTTCAACACTAATGGTCTAACACATTAAAAGTAACCCTGTTGTGGTTCCTCCACCCCGAACGATCTTGAACCACTTTTCTTACTTTATACCACCTAAACATAACACTAAGCGATTTAAACTCAAAATAAAATAAAAGAAAAAAAGAAAACCCTTACAAAATCTCACCACGGGCAATCGGGCATCATTAACCTCACAAATATAGTGTGCCACCCTACGCCAAACAAGCCAAGCAGGGGTAGATCCGGGGAGGGGCAAACCCACCCCAGAGCATTTTTTTAGGGGGACCAATTTTTTTATTTTTGTTTATAACTTTAGTTGTCATTCATAAAAAAATTTGTTTATATATCTGAATTCGCTAGAGACCATAGGCCTTTTTTTTCTTGGCTTATCCTAGGCACTTAAATCCTCAAGACCAGTCATTCCCAAGCCACCTCAGAGTGCATACCGAATGCTCTAAGGGATGCAAAAAGGGTCAAATGTCAACTTCTAGCCATAAATATGTAGTAAGGATTAGATTATATATGTTCTTTTAAGAAGGAGAAGACCAGCCTTCCTTTCAAACCATTTTAAGACTATAATACAATCTTCAATAACAATCTTTAGCAATTCCCATTGATCATACAAACCAACTTTTTGCTGAAAAAAACCAGCTGAAATTTTTATTTGGCATTGGTAAAGTACTAATCAAACAGTAAAATAGAGTTCAGATAAAATTTGATCCTCTGATCATACAATGCAAGATTTTATGGAGTTTTGACTTGAAGTTGCAGAAAAAAATTACTCTTTTAACAGCAATGATAAAAAGAAAAGCAAACCAGCACCTTATGTGCGCATTTAAAAGACTGCAGCTTGATATGTTCAAGATTCAGCTTGAGACTTGACAATGAAATTTTGACGACTGATTGGGTTCATGACCACAGGTGGTCCAGCAGTGCGTGGCCATGCCTGGAACTTCTTGTCAGTCTCTTCCCACCATGCCTTGTTTGAAACCGTAGATGGCGTAGTACCTATTCAAACATGTAAATAACATATTAAACCTATACTTAGGAACATTTGCAAAAATGACTGTGTGTATGCATTCTTGCCTCCAAAAATCTTTTTGTCAGCAATAATATAGTCACAACCGAATGCAAGCACAAATGCTCCTACAAGAGAACCAACAATCTTGCCTGCTGTCATTTCTTCAAACTGAAACATCAAAGAAAATATTTTCAACAATTAGACACTAATCATCGATAAAACAGTAGGTTAAACATGGTTCGTCCGACTAGGCCGCGATTGAAATTTTGATTTGTGTTAAATAACATCCGTGTCCAACTCAAACTATTTAGCCTAATGCTCATCTAAAATTAATACGCTCTTCACAAATCGTATGATTTCGTGATTATAGCCCTAATATTGGCAAATAAAAAACTTTGGTCGTAATGTACTGTACATCTTAAGTCTTAACATGAAGTACTTAATGCAACTGCTGGAGGTATTACATTTATTAATAACTGCATACAACTACATAAAGAGTTAACACTTGCAATCAGACACGATATATGTAAAAATGTACATTCGTTGATTTGTCAATCCTGGTCAGAAGTATATATCATTTGTATTTTCTTTTTCCCTTGGCAATGGTACCTGTGTGTAGACCTCGGTCCCATTTATCTGTGACAGGTTCATAGGACCATAGAATTGTACATAGGACCCTAGAAATATGTTTAAAAACATTAACAGTTCAACACAACTGCTTAAACACTTCAAACCAATTTTTTCCCGAGTTTCGACCGAGTTAGCCGGTTTTTGTCCAAGTTGACCAAGTTTTGACTGAACTTTGACCAAATTGTGAACCACGTAGCGATTACTCGGATATTACTCAACTTGTCTTGGTCACTTGACTTTATAGTGAGTACTCGGCCTTGGAATAAGATTTTTTAAAGCACTGAATATTAGAGGGAATATGGCTTATTTAATGCACTGGAGGGTCATCGTACTCATACAATATATTCAATTATGATACAATGACCTTCTGGAGATAAAATTTCTAGAGAAATCCTATTTGAACAGTTTCCTGTTTTTTAAGAAAACTTGCCTGTAAAATCGCCAGTTTCTATAGCTAAACAGGCCCTAAACATCTTTAGTTCTAGTAATCAAACATCTTTTTTGTTGACATTTATTTTAAATAAACATTTTTGAGCATCATTGTGGATTCAATAACAAAAATTTCATATAGCTATTTTTTCTATCCTCAAGGCTTTTGTGACACCAAAAATACCTACCTCTATTCAATTCAAATCAAATCAAATATCATGAAATTATTGCAAGAAATATATATATATATACGAAATACAAACTGTACACACACACACACACATATATATATATACATATATATATATATATATA
>JAOEHQ010034174.1:7437-23883 GCA_025447715.1 Asclepias incarnata | reverse complement strand
ATTGTTTAGAAACATTAACATAATACTTCAAAGTTCAAACTTAATTGTTTAGAAACATAAACTTAAACCAATTTAGGGTTTTATTAAAAGTTTATTTTTAAGAATTTTCTTTTTACCATCTTTGACCCGAGTTTCACCCGAGTCGGCTGAGTTTGAATTGTGTTGACCCGAGTCTGATCCCGTTGACTGAGTTTTAGACCGAGTCGGCCTAACTTGACCCTTTTGAGCGCTGAGTTACGACTCAAATCCGGGTACCTGGCCAAGTCGGCCAAGTTTTACAACACTGCCTTTATGTTGTTTGTAATGATATCATAACACTTGCTTCTATTTTGGGACATCCAATTAGAAGATTTTAGCATTTTACTTGGATTCCATATATTGAAAGTGATTTATCTTAATATATTTAAATGATGCAGAATGAGTTGGATGGCATGCAATTACCGGATGCAGTCAGATGGCGGATCCAGACTGCCATGCCATTTGTTTTCCCTTTTACGAGATTTACATTATCTTGCCAGCCACCCAATGTCCCCATTTCCGCACTTGGTTTCCTTCAGCCGAGCATATCAATTCCCGGACCAAATCCTGTAAGTCATAGAAACAATCAAGTTTCTTCATCCCGTGCCATTTCAAATGGGCCAGGAAAGGCCACCAAGCCCGTGTCCTCACAACCTGATTCCAGTATAGAGATTGACCCATGGACCCTTTTGGAGGATGGAGCAGGATCAGGGCCGTCTTCCATAAACGCAGCTGCAATTGCAGGCAGTGATAATGCTAATCTGAAAGCATCGAGCTGGCTCAAGGGTGCTGTCAGGGTGAGGAGGATGGATCTGACTTACATTGGTGCAATAGATGATGACAGCTGATTATAACTTTTCAAAAGTCAAAATTACAGTCAGACCCTGGTTCAGGTAATTAACTTGTAAAATTACCATTTTGGGGTCAGGGTCGGTGTCAGCCTCCTGTTTTATGTCCTATCCGGCAACAAGCAGTTTTTGGGGTTGATCATATTCTTTTGAGGGCATGGGGTAGTCGAATTTATAACGAACATCCAGATCCATTCCTTTGGCTCGGTCCTGACTCAATGACTAACCCCTTGGACCATAGTGGCTCAGTCCTGGACCGTATGGTTCGGAGAATTGTTGTATATATAGGGATATCTGAGCTAAAAGTATGTGAAAAAAAAGAGAGAGAATGATCTTCAGCAGTCGTCTGTTTTCTTGGCTCTTTTTAGGATTGTCGAGCTGGAATAATATATACATCAAGCTCTTTTAACTCTCTCTCTCTCACTCACACACTTGTGTATTATTATTATTGTTTGCTCATGGAGTATGAGGAAGGTAAATCCTTTTCTCCTCAAGTTAGAATCCAATCTTGAGCAATAAACTTATATAGACTTGTATCTCATGTAGTGTAAATTGTACTGTGCTTTGCATTCAACTATTTTTTGCTCTAGATTATTTTTTGTTTTTGTTGATGCTTTACATGAAAATGGGTGCATGTTTTTAGATGTCATGTTTTGTTGATTTAAATTTTCCACCAAGACCTGGCCCAGCTTGCTTGGTTAACCCGCTTGTAAGAGATCACGGCAAATCAGATGAGATAATTAAATTGGTCGACCTGATAACCGAAGTACTATTGGTTTATGATTATGGCGTATGTAGTGAAATTTCTTGAGAGTTAACCTTCTTAGATGGAATGTCAATTGGGTTTGAATTAGTGTTTACTTCCTGAAATTGTGTTGCTTGATGTATGTTAAAATGCAGTGTCGTGATGTTACACTGACTCGTGTATAACGTTCGGAAGTGATATATGTGTCCGTGTATAACAATGTGAAGTGTTTACGGATTATACGTATGGTATGTTCATGTTCATGGTTATATTGGGGAAACATAACTAGAGTTTACAAAGTTTCATTACAAACTGATATATTGGACATGTTTCTAACGTCTTAGACCTGTGTGTAACCGACTTCTAAATAGTTTTAGCAGCTAAAGTTTGCATAAGCTTGAATGAAGGTCATATTTTAACCGACGCCAATAGACTAGTTGAAGTCAGTTCAAGGCAATAATTTTTACGCTTGAGAGTTACTTGTGACACTGTATGTTACTTACACTTGCGAAAGCCTCTAAAAAAAGTCTTTACACGATCTAGCTGTTGTCCAACTTTAGATGCGATCTCCTTCCTTTAATTATACATAGCAATACCTAAAAATCAACCTCAATTTTACGGTTGCAAAAAGTAAAAATGTGAAATATAGAAAGAAAAAAAAATAATAACCTCAAAGGCAAACTTTTATTTGAGAGAGAGAAAAAAAAAAAAAAAAAAAACCAGAAAAAGAAGGTGTACAGTGTACTTTGTTGTTTATGATGATTCTGTGAAGTAAATAAGTTGTACGCAGGGTAAATGACAAAGCTTTTAGACCATCTTTAACCCATCAAACTTAGTGTATTAGTGTCATGTTCATGTTCGTCAATACATTAACACATCACACTGAACCATTTTTATTATTAACTCCCATACTAAAATTCCAGTTTATTGATGTCACATCATCATTAATATTTATATTCAAATTCATATTATATTAAAATACATTTTATTAAAAAGATTGTAATCAAATGAAAACTAGGAAAATGTTAAAAACTAATGGACAAATTTCAGCCACATATTTTGTTGTTGATGGGGTGATAGGTCATAGAGGGTGATCGGTGATGGGGTGATCTACCTGACGGGCTCCGTCCTTAGCCGCCATGGTTCCGTCCTGGACTGACGGGCTCCGCCCTTTGAAATTTTTTATTTTTTTTTTGGAATGAGTTTTTATTTTTAAAAAAATTTAAGTGAAAATAAAAAATGAAAGAAACCAAGGTAAAAACAATAAAAAGGGAAGAAGGGGGGAAAATGTGTGGCTGAAATTTGTTCTTTGGTTTTCAACTTAATTATGATTTTTAAATGAACATTTCCTTTATTAAAATGAAACAACATTTCATTAATTAACAACTAAAACTTAAAGCAAAAAAACTTATAAAAACCAACTAGTTTTTAAAATTGATAACATACTTGTAAACTATAAAAACTACAATTCTTGGGGGTTAAAGTAAAAATAGTTATAAGGTTATAAATATAAGATAATAAAGCAAAATCAAAATACACTTTCTTTTTTGATGAACCTGCACAGAAAAAAGAAATAGATACACATGTGAAAATTTTTATTTATTTTTAACACCATTTGATTACAAGGAAAATAAAATATAAAAAAATATACCAACCCAATACGCCTAACTTAACAACGCGGTGGTCACCACTTCGAGGGAAAACGCCGATGAATACACCGATGTCTTTAACCCACCGTGCCAAACTTCTGGCGTATTGATCGGAAAACGCTGGCATTACAGCTCGTGTTAAAGATGGTCTTAGGTTGTGAGGTGTGGGCGGTATGTGAGCTCGGTACCAAATATCGGCACGCGACATCCCCACTCCCTTGTAATCGGCAAGCATCGGCATGCGACATATCCAATAAATATCGAAACCACTATGCCGATTGGCATATATGTTGGGTGCGTGCTTGTGTGACCATTATTTTTTTTGGTGGGGGGGTTTCTTCTCCCTTTTGATCGTTTCAGGAAACCTAATTATTTTTTGGGGGTTTCGATTAAGGCAACCTTCTTGTGATTTCCTTGGCTATATGTTGCCAGAAACGATGGCGCTTGTGTGACGGTTTCGATTAAAGCTCGACTCGGTTGCAGCCCTAGCTTGGTAGTATGGTAGCGTTGCTGGAATCTTGATTCCTTTGTAGTGTTTTCTGATTTCCATTTTTAAAGCAACATGTTGCCGGAATCCGATTAGGTTGCTTGTGATTACGTTATTTATGTTGCCGGTTTCCGTTTAAAAGGGCAATCATGATAAATCAATCCGAATAGGGGAATCGAAACTCCGGGTCGTATCTTGACAGGGTAAACCTTCGGGTTGGCAGCCATGGCGTGTTACGTACTTCTGATTTCCCGATCCTCAAATCTGAGCCTGATTAATCTAACAAAAAAAAATGTTTTTGGCATGAATTGACATGGACACCCTACAATTTGGCATGTTTTGGTATAAACTGACATGGTTTGATTTAGGCCACGTGACATGGTTTAACTGGTTGCCACCATAGGGCTGTAAACGAACTAAATGTTCAACAAACAATTCATGAACTGTTCGACGTGAAGTTCGTTCGTTTAGTTAAACGAACGAATATGAACACAAAAATCTATTCATTTAGTTAAACAAACAAACATGAACATAGCTCTCGTTTGTTCATTTATGTTCATGAACGTTCAATAATATGTTCGTGAACACGTTCTTTCATTTATGTTCGTTAACATTCGTTTGTTTATGTTCGTGAACATTCGTTCGTATATGTTTATTAATAATATAACTTTTATTTATAGCTATACTATATATATATATATTAAATAATACATGATCATCTATTTTAGGTGATGAATATTTTGTAATATTGAATTTGAATTCTAATATTTATAATTATATGTTTGTTCATTAGTGTTTGTTCGTGTTCGTTCGTTTATGGTCGTGAACATTCGTTCATGAACACAAACGAACGAACATGAACAAACCAATTTTTTTAATGTACAAACATGAACACAACTTTATGTTCGTTTATCCGTTCATAAACAGTTTGTTAAGTTAAAAGAACGAACATGAACAAGGTCTCGTTTGGTTCGTTTACAGGCATGACCACCATGCCAATTTTTAGCGTGACGACATGGAGGGAGTTACAGTTGTTCTCAACCATCCATCAGTCAAACTCAAACTTATCATAAATTAGTATAAAAACTTAAAAGTAGACCCCACAAACAAACACTATAACATATATGGTAAAAAAGACAACTCACTTATGTCACAAATTAACTATTTTAACAACACCTTCCCGTCTATGGATCAGTTGGAAATTGCATATTTTGTGATTACATGATCATCTTCATATCTGTATATCTATATATAATAATAATAAAGTGAAAGTGATTCAGTTGCAATTCATCATCATCATCATCATCATCATCATCTTCTTCTATAAACAAAAGTGTTTGTTTCTGTGTGTCTTTTATTTTACGCACAGTGACAATCATTTAGAGTAAGTGTAGAATATATAAATTTCATTTTCAATCTGTGAAAAAAAAAAAAATTGTTTCTTGAAAACCTTGTTCTTTTTACTTGCATTAATGTTACAAATTTTTAGCTTTTGTTTTCTTGTTTTTTGGGGGACAGAGTGTCCTGTTTTTTTTTTGTTTTATTTTTTTCTTGTTATTTTGTATGTATGATGAAAGAAGTTATTTTTTTGAAAACCCCTGTTCTTGAATTCTTCATTTTAATGAGAAATAAATTCCCAATTTTTTTTTCTTCTGAAACCCTACTCTTGAATGTTTCTATATGATAAACTTTTGGATAAACTCATGCCTAAATTCTTGTTTTCTGCTGAGTAATTATAGATTTCTGAGAAATCCATGTCTCACATTCTTGTTACTTGGTATATAGGTTTTTTTTTTAATAGAAAAAGCATTTCCTATGTTTTTAATATATATTTTTAAAAAAATATATATTTCTAAAGTTATTGAGTAATTTACAACACATATTTTAATTTTTTTTTGTTATGAAATCCATGCTTTCATTTTTAATTTATACTAAATTGTTGATTTGTAGTCCATGTGCAACGAATTATAGAAAACAATAGTTGAGTTATGATGCATATATTTGTGTGGGAAGCTGCAGCTGCAGGGTGGGTGGTATAATAAAATAAAGAAAGAAGAGAATGGAAGGGGTGGATGGAGGATCCGAGAAAGTGAAGAAGAAGAATGCGGAATCGGATGATGTGAATGAAGCTTTAAGGAAATGCTTGGAAGAAAACAAAGGAGACCATGATAAATGCAAACCAAAAGTGGAAGCTCTCAAGTCCTTTCCAAAAACATCATCAAAGAAGCCCCTCGCTCCTTTAAGGCTTAGGAGTGGTTCATTGACTGATGTATGAAACAAAAATCATATCAATATCTATATATATATCTATGTAGTTATAATAATAATTTTAATAACTAGAGTATTATTTATTGATGCATGCATGAATGATGTATATCTATATCATTGAATTGCTAAATTTTTATAAGAATGGATGAATTATGAATAAATGTTTGTGTGTTAGACCTACCTAGGCTTTTAATGATTTGGCTTTTGATGGATGATTGGTTCATATTTGTACCTACCCAGCCAGCCAAGACTATATATATATATATATTGACTCAACACACCAAAAAGGTTCAAACCTAACCTTTTTCAATCATATATATATATATGATTCAGATATGCATCCAACAAAATCAATCAATTGTATATTTGTATGTATAGTTAATCTATCTATCTGAAAAAATCGTTTTAATTATTAGTAGACCGTTGTAATTCTAGAGAGACGCCTACTACTATCAAATTTATATACAACATAAAGTACTTATGGTGTCTCCAATTTGATAAAATATTCTAGTAATACACTTACTGTATGCCTAAGTGGTTGTTCGGACCACTAATTAAGAAAATCATTAATTAATTGGCCATATTTATAATCTTGACTTAGCTTAATTATATATGCTCAAAAGATATTTGGATGTACAAACTGGACGGACATAAGTTGTTGAAGCATGACTTTAGGGGAAAAATAGGCTAAATTGGAGTTTTATTATTATTATAGAATAACAACAAGAAGAGTGTATGTCTAATAATTAAGAATACTACTGGTACAATATTATTATATTGGCAAATTAAAACAACAACAGTCTAGTCTTGATGTTGGTTTGTCATGGAATTGGAATGGTCTACAAACAATACATCTTCAACCCAACCAACAATATTATATGCTAAACCTTCCAAAACCCTTGAGTAGCTCTCCAATATAGCTTCTCCCACATCCTACAACCAACATCTCAATCAATCAATCAATCTTAATATATAATTCAATCCATTCTACTTTACCAACTATATTAATATTAATAATAATAATTATTATAATTAATGTTTTTCTTCGCCCCAACAATTACTTTAGGGGAAAAAAGTACATCAATGCAGAGCTGTTCAATTGAATACTCAGATGTACAACAACCATTGTACTTTGACTCTTTTTTTTTTTTTTTTTCCAGAGAATTCACTTTTTTTTTTTTTAATAGTGTTTTTCACATTTCTGCAATATAATTTTATTTTATTTTTTACCATAGAAAGTGTAGTATGATTATTAGAAAAATTGATCATTCATGTCCAACTAAAATGTTCATAATGAATGAAAAATTTCATGCACTTACTCTGTTGTATTGAATTTTGCTCGTGTCTAGCGTTGTTTGTGCAAGTTCGGGGAACCGTTGTTTTAAGCTAAACAATAATATTTTCGCTCTTTCGGCTAGCACCACGTTCTTTTCACCCTCCATCTGCTCTTTAACTGATTCCCATGATGAATTTGGAAATTTTGAGCATGCTTTTTGTCTCCATGTGAACATCGAGGCCTCAACACGATCGGCTAACTCAAGGGCTTCATGTTCCGAGCTTATGTTGAGACAATCAACAAGATATTCAGGGGAGAATCTACTTGTACAAGTCATGTACCGATATATAGTATCTCCTACACTCGTTCTTCCACTCTGAAAACAAACACAAAAGACTTCAATTGCAAGTGATGGTTGGATTGTGAACTATACAAGAGTGAACCACAATGAATCAAGTATCTGCAAACATGTGTTTCAATACAATCATGATCCTTATAATTTTTTTTTTTGACAAAATCCCTCAAATAAAAAAACATCATAAATGCATGTTATAGTATTTTTTATTTTATTTATTTTTTTGGTTTTCTCATAACAAAGGCAAATTTGCATCAAGAAAACAGTGCGGTCGATAGAGGGCCAAACCTTAGGAAGGGAAGCAGTATACGTGCTTGGGATTTCCATATCGGCAAGAACACTATTGTTGATAGTCATTGCAGCTTTGTGTATTTGATTTGCTGCATCACGTTTCTGTCTCAAATGCTTCTTGGCCTTCTCCGAAAGGCCTTCAGCTGAAACACATGGGACGGGCAGCCACCATTTCTCTTCTTTCCTTTGAGGCTGAGGAGTTTGTCGAAAAGATCCAGTCCGTGAATGTCCTGACATGCTTCCTTGTTCGTCATACCAAAATTCTGTTTCTTGGAAACTCTCCAATATTTCCTACAATAGAAAAAGAAGACTCATTTAAACAATCATTATATATGATTAATAACTGTTTCAAATCATTAGATGCTTTTTGTGGCTAAAGAACCATTGTTTTACTACTTGAATAATCATTCGATAAGACATGAATTGAATATGATTTTATTGATAAAACAACAAAAATTACAAATTGCATTATAATCATGAGTGATTAATACTTTTGCCCAATATGATCACCAAAACAAAGATTGAAATATGGCCTTACAATGAGAAGCGCATCGAGCTTAATTAACGCAGGAAGGTTGATATCTATATCTGATCTTGGCCTGCTAATCATCATCTGAAAATTGTTTGAACATAATCCATCACAAAGCTCAAAGCAGAAAATGCATAACAATCATAATTGACCGACATTTGTATTATTATCATAGGTAAGACATCATTGCAAAATAATATCAGTTCATTCCAAAAAGATTTGCATGAGTAAACATACTCAAACAAATTGTCAAAACATAAATGGAAGACCATGTCTACTAGACACTTGCAGAACGTACAACATTGACTAGAATAATTACTTATTATACCTCCATCGATGCTCCGTTTTGCGATGCTGGGACAAATTCAACAATGTAATCACATACAGATAATAAGCAAGTCATTTCCCTTTTCCACAATATCTTCTTATCACGATACAATGGTTCCAACCTCTGGTGCTGCCCAAACATAGAAACTACAGTGTACAAAGGTTAAAAGATGGAAGAAAAAAAAATCAAACCTCATTGTTTACGGACAGTAGAAGTATAATACTTGTAAAATGTTTTGGAGACAAGAATAGATACCATAAAGATTTGTTATAGCATTAGAAACAGTAACTGCAGTTGAAACGCCTTTGCCACCACCTGACATATCCTCCCCCAACAAAAGCTTTGAAAATCTTTCCTTCATCATTTCAAGCTCTGCAGAATGTATAATTGTTTAATGTTAAAGATTTGTGCATCAACAATGTATACAATGAAATGGATACTGATACTTAGCCCATCACAATGTTTAACATATGAGCTCGGGTTCCACTGGTGATACCCATAAGCTATATACTAGCACTAATTTCTCTCCAACGTACGCGGAATTGGGTTTGCATCTGACATTCTCAACTAAGATTTTGTAAATATTGTAAACAAACTAATCGAAATGCATTAAAAACTCACCCAGATCAGTAGGTTTTTGATCATTGACCTTTTCTAGCTTGACATTATACTTCATTCCTCCAAATCTCGAAAGGGTTGGCCTGAAAGGTGATTGCCTGGTGAGTGGCCAACATACCGGAGAATTTGCCTCTGATGAACAGCTATTAAAATCATCAGTTAATTGCTCAGAAAAACCTGAAGTCTCTGAGTTAGTCCTACAATAACCAAAAGAATTGCCACTTGGTGTTGTCGGTGATTGATCATGATCCATTGATGATATCGGTGATGACGTATCAGAATTAATCTCTTGTAAATCCTCAAATTTCTCCATATTTTTTTCCTTACAAAATGATTTTGAAGTTTGGTCCGGCATACATGCAATTAAAATAGTTGGTTTGCAAAAGTGAAAGCTTGTAAAATTCTTTTACAGTTTTAAATCGCTGTAATTAATGAAACCAAGTTTGGTTTCGGTTTTGTGTTGAACAAATGATTGTTTCAGTTTGTGCTTGTGTGTAAAATGATTACATTCAACATATAAAGACTCTCTGTCATTTGTGTTTAAATATATAGTGAAACCTTTTCAAGCTTAGAGGGAACATATTTTTATTTTATTTTCTGTACGTTGTTGTGTATGTATTTAATTTAGATAGACTAACATACGTTCAGAAAGTCAACACTTAAGCATGATCACAGATTAAGCCCATCAGGTATGGTTGAAAATGCAGAACGACCCAGTCCTAAGCTTTAACCATTTCATCGGTTTTTGGTTGTTATGATTCGCAGGACGATACAGAACACCACATTTTTCCATAATAAATATATATAACACGCATACAATTAAAAAAAAAAAACAAATATTTTTTTTTATTTTATTTTTATAAACAAACTCACATCAAATGCCGGACATCGGGGGTCCCAGGAGTGGGATGACGAGGAAAGCCGACCTCATAACGTCTGCTCTAATAAGCTTTAAGGGATAGACGAGGCCAAATGAGTATAATGTTTTATTAGTATGAAGGTACATACGATATTTAGAAATTCTTTCTATTTAAAACATAGTTTAGATATACATATTTATTAGATTAGATTAGATTAGATTAGATGATGTGAAGGAAAATAATTAAAGAGCCATTTGTGACAAAATGATAAAAGTAATCGATGATTGAAGGCCTTTGATTGGCTGGTATGCAAATCGAAATGTTATGTCATTAATTAATTAATTGCCCAGTCCAATATTAATTTCTAAATTCATTAATTAATTTCAACTTAACTTTGAAAGTATGATGGTTGTAAAAATTAATTTATAATGAAAAAATAAAATGGCGTAGAATTCATGAAACAAGAAAAGCGTCGGCTGATAAACACCGAAAGTATGAACACTTGATAGACGGAGTGACGGACCCCTACCTAACGGACGGGACCATATATATATATATATATATATTGTTAATAAAATTTGAACGAACATTTGATTTGATTCTAGTAATACAACATCTTACAACACATTTATTTGATGGTGTTTGGCTAAAAAAATGGGCACAAAACAAACTCACGTATGTCCATCATATCATGGGGTACGTAATTAAATACTTTATATTTTATTTATTTGGAGACAACATCTTAATTTCAAGATTCCGATGATAGAAGACGTGCAAGCCATTAATTAAAGTTGAGTCGGTTAAAACAAGTAATAATAATAAGGATCATGATGATGAATAGAATGGTTTATGGAGTTGACATGGCCGGCCGGGCTTTGACATCATATCATAAAATAATTAATGCTACTCATCATTATTAATTTATTATATATATATATTGTGAATGTGAATGTTCAGATTAACAAATCCCAACGTCTGACCTAATTTCTTCAATGATTTTATATATATTATTTGTAGATAGTTAGTTAAATCATCAAGCAAAAACTACTACTACTGATCGATCGATCGATCAATCCTGTACGTTTTAAAGCGGTCAACTGATCGAATGAAACTGTAAAAATTAATTAAAGCGCACGTACTGTCAATCGGCTTCAGGTTAACTTTTACACAATCCAATTTATATGCAAATAGAATGATTTCAAGTTTATACGAATATGAATCACCTCTCTCTGGTAGGTAGGTCCAATCCAAGTCTTACAAACATTAGTTGGGTCCAAACCTGTATATCTGAAGCCTGCCAAGGGAACCACGAGCCTATCAATTCTTTTATGACCTCAACTCGGTGTGCCGTGATGCCACTAGACTAGACCTTAAAAGGTCAACCGCAATGAATCACAATTATGAGCAGATAAGCAAACTATGCCTATGGCATCCGGAATGCATGGACATGTGGTGGCTGCATCACACTGACATTACCACTGCATTGCCAGTGTGCTGTCCGCGTGATAAATGTCACTTTGCGCTTGTGTGTGTGTGTGTGTGTTTAATTGGTATACATCAATGTCCTCCGTTTCAAGGGTTTAGTGTGATTACATGTGGTAGGTGCATCACACTGAGATTACCACTCTCAATGTTCTTCTAAGATAACTCAAAATGTGAGAAGCAAAAGTAGAAAACTCGATCTGCTCTCATGAATCTAAAAAACCGAATAATATATCTAGCTATTCATCTAAGTACGCGATCAACAAATCTATGATCCATTTCACTATGAACAGTTTTCTGGGTAATCAGACTTGCATCAACATACAAACCAAACATAATCTGTCAATGACTCATTTGGTGGATACCAACCTTGCTATTAATAATAGTGAGCATGGTGTAGTTTTCTAACTCCTAAACCAGTGAATAAATTCGAAAAATAATCTCTTATGAGTCAATTTATGAACCGTGGTTAAAGTCTAGATTACAACTCGGGTCTATTAACCACAATTTTATTCAATGGATTCCCTCTTCTAACAATGAAAAGGAAAACCGATTCACATGTAAAGCTTGCATGTTACAAATTTTCTCTAACATGAAGTTTTTCAACAACCTCCAAATTTTATTGAACAAAAATACTAGGCATTTTTATAACCTAAGAAATCTAGAGCTACAACAGGCCAGGATACAAAATGTGGGGTGCCATTCGTTTTGGTCATTTGACATTCATCATTTTCTTTTTACTGCAGTGAAAAAGTGAAAATGTGATCGTGGGTCTCAATGACTGGATGCAAGTGAAGCAAACGACATAAGCTTGTTAACACCTATCGTGAGGTAGAACTGTTAGGTCGAGTACTCTGTTTACCTCCAGATGTTGGGTGCCCAATTGGTGACAGGTTCCTGGATTTTGCCTCTTTTTTCAATATTAGAGCTTCTCGTATCTTATTCTCACTTTTCATTGCCTCTTGTACATGGTCACAAACTCGTACGCAAAGCTCATCTAGAGCAAGCATCTGAAAGGGCTCTTCAATGAGAACTCCCACCTACAAGTTCCCACATAACAAGTTCAGTATCAAGTATCAACAATTTAACAGGGAATAAAAAGTCTGACTATTTGATACATTTGACGTTGAAGGTCAATTTCTGGTCAAAGGGGCACGATTAGAACTCGATGAATATATGCCACTCCCTTAAACTTAAAAATATCTTGAAAATACGATGATTGACCTTAAAGGCTTTAATGTCTAAAGGAACTATATAAACATCAAAATTGTTATTTATCCTCAATTATCATCCAAAATTTCAAGAACTGTATTAAATTTCATAAAAACTTGTTAAAAGGAATGCATTGGGATTACGTCTGCTTGTTGAGTTGTTTCGCTTCTTAAAATAAGTTCTTTTTGACATGCAAAAGTTGGAGAGACTGATACCTCTTCAATACAGAATAGAGAAGCCGCACTAACAAATGTAGCAGGAACCACGATCCAGTTACAATCATCCCAAAGTATGATGGGAAGGGTAAGATGCCATAACACAAGAAATCTTGAGGTCAAACGAGTGTACGAAAGAGGGATAGGTATGCCCATGATTTGTTCACAAACGCCTATACCTTCATGGAAACAAATAACTTTTGATTCCTGCATATTTTAATGCACACAAAACTTTACTCAACATAACGTTTGACCTTGAGGTCAAATCTACAACTTCTCGGGTAGAAATTTACCAATACCGTCCGCTTTGGTTCCTCCAAATCAAGCAGCTTCATGCTTTGAGAGATGAACTGAATGATGCAGCGTGGACGATGATTTGAACTAAGAACTATTGCTAGATCATCATCCTCAAGCAGATGCTCAAGGTCTCTTCCTATATCAGATTCGTAAATCAAATGGCACTGCATTCAAAGATTGATAAATAAACTAAACGTAGACTTATACATCCTTAAAATATGCATTCGACTATATGTAAATTATGGAAGGAGGTAGATTTACTTAAGTTAGCTTTATCAAACACTATTTCCATTTACTTTAACTATTAATTCTCTTTAGCAAAATCCATTAAAGAAAATATAAGCTATATTTTCATTTACACTACTCTTTGGCAAGTCACCAAATACTATTTCCAGCAATCCAGACGAAAAGAAAGGTCTAGTCTGACTATCAGGTCACACTTATTACTTCCCTGACACAACAGTACTTCTCGACTATTATACAAATCAGCTACCATTTTTTTTTCTCGTTTATTAAACAACAGTGTTTGATAAAATGGCTCGCCAACCCCGGGTAACCTGAACGGGGAAAACCTCCTCCCTTTACTCGTTTAGCTACCATTCTTTTTCTATAACAAACATTTGATAATTCAGTGCTTCCCTTCACATGAATGTGTAACCTTTAACCATTTTGACCATAAGTCAAAGATTATATATTTCCTTTGATGGTCAACCTGAATCAATATTCTCAGTTGTTTGTAGTAGACAGGGCAATTTCCTACTAATGAGAAACTTGGCCAAAAGGGGTGAACTTAAGAAAGCCTGTGTTCGTTTGCATCCTAAATTGCTTTATACAACACAAACTAAGGATTTTGCTAAAGATAGCCCTGCGCACTTAATTTAATATGTACATAAAAAGTAACCGCTCCATTAACATTCAGGTACAATACGTTTATAATGAACATATTAAACATAGCCCTAAAAATAAGGGCTATGTTTAGCAAATAACATAAATTAAATATGGAGTAACAGCTTTCGTGTATCAATTACAAATTTAAAGAAGACAAAAGGGTTTGTAGGTCTACATGACCCGACCTGTTTGATATTTGACCATCCAAAAAACATCCTAATTCAGCCAATTCCACATTTCTATCTATTTTACCACATACATTTTGCTAAGTACGATAGTTACAAGAATAACCAAATATTATAATGCCACGATCCAAAATACAATCTTCTGAAATTTCACAACAACTTTAAAGTTAACAACTCATATAGAAACCTTATTACTGGTGGAATACAAACCTTAAGAGCAACAGGAAAGGCCATAATATACTGCAAAAGTGAAGTCTTCAAACACAAATCCTTATCATTATCATCAACACTAGCAATAACCTGTCTAGCAAAATCATTAGTACCCGAAATAACCTTACTCCAAGCCTTCCTCCCTTCTTCAAATCTCGAATAAGAAGCTTCAGTTCTAAAAACCAACAACAACGCCAACGCAGGTGCGGTTAACTGATAAGGCAACGACGAAGCTCTCAAAACCGGAAAAACCTCAGGCAACAAATGCCACAAGACTGCAGTATTATAACTAGCTACAACAGCAGCAACAGACGTGAAAGCAATCACGGGGGGAACTAACGACAAAATGACTCTAGAATTAAGACTAGATAACAAATGTCTAATGTGTCTGTAAGAGCTACGATGTCGAACCCAGTCTTGGTGTTTGTATAGAGGTCGGGTTTGTTTCATACGATGTTCTTTGATATTGTCTGCCCAATCTGGGATTGATTTAAGGATTGAAATTAAGGTAGTTGTTGTTGTTGTTGTGGGCTTTGGTTGTTGTTGGGAACAGAGAATTTTGGAAGATGGTTTTTTTAAGGGAAAATTGAGGTGAGTTTTTGGAGAGATTTTGAGTTGGGGAGAGAAGGATGAGAAGGATGAAGATGGTGGAGATTGAAATGGGGATTTGGGGGCTGACATGGATTAGGGTTATGACGGAAATTAGGGTTTTTTGGGGGGAAGAATGTGAGGACATGTTGAAGAAACAGGGAGTTGGAAAGAAGTTTTAGAGTGGAAGGTGGTTAAAAGCGGTTAGGTGTGTGTCTCGTTTTTTCCTTTTATATAAATATTAATATTATTCAAAACCATATCTTTTTTTTTTTTTTTTAATAATGATTTGTAAACCATAATTCAAACAATCAAATTCAAAACCTAGCTATGTAAACAACTAAACATCTTATCAATGATTAGGGAAAGGGTCTTGCTAACTACAACCTTAAGGGCTGTAGTTAACGTGCATAAAATAGTTGTATTTTTACAATAAAAGTCGGAGGTGAGCTTTTGATATGAAAGGTATAATTTTTTTTTATGCACATTAACTATAGTCCTTAAGGCTGTATTTAACATTTTCATTAGAGAAATGGCTGAAAAAACATAATCCATTTACCCATTTATAACTCAAAAAGACATGATTAAAATGTTTGTGTCCACATAAAATAATTGTTATTCAGATTGTTATATTCTGAATAACAATTACTTTATGTAGGACACAAAATAACAATTGTTTTATGTAGGACACAAACCTTTAAGTCATAGACGATCTCCGGGCTTATCATTCACTTGGATCAAGAGCCGCTCGAGATATAAAGTTTTGGCGTGGGGTGGCGTGATTTTAATTTTCATCCATTTTAGTTTTGATGATCTTCCGATTGTTTTGACCGTAGTGTAGTCTTTGTTGGAACTAGTGTTTGTATTATGAGTTTTCATGGTACCCAATGTTTTGTTAGGTCACCCTATGGTAATTGATTTTGTTTTCGTTCAAATAAAAAAAATTGTTATTTATAAATAAATATTAACATTCATTTACATCACTTTTTTGAACATTACCTATATATGCATATTATTTATTTTTAAATAAGACTAAGACTATTTACATCCTATCTAAACTATTTTACCCATGAAAAGATTGTTCTAGTGAATTAGAA
>JAOEHQ010034163.1:0-12961 GCA_025447715.1 Asclepias incarnata | reverse complement strand
AGGTGATTTCAAAACCCTAAATTTCTGTTCAGCTTCAAATTTGGGGATATTGGTTTTTCTGAAACTGATAATATGGGCTGTTTATTTGTTGTGACTAAGTTATTACATGGGCCTATCCATACCAGTTTTAGCCCAGATGCTTTTTACCAGATTTATTATTTATATACTAGCAAGTAGCAACTAGCAAGCAATCAAAGTTATTGGAAAGAAAGAAGACAAAAATATAAATTACTTGCTATAGTATAAAGTTTTTGTGCTTTTTACTTGGCAATCATTACGTAAATTAGCAACAACAAAAAAAATAATAGCAATCGCTATTTGTAAATGTAGTGTAGAATATATCGTATGATAATTATAAGGATTGATAAACATAGCTTTATGTGCTATGATTAATAGTTTAACACGCAATATAATATTGTTCCTGAAATGATTTTTAATCGTTATGTACAACATTTTACTACCTATTACTTATAAGTTTTAACAAACTCTTAATTATAATTATGTTGTTTGTTTTTAAACCGACATTTTTAATATGAAAGTTATTAATTTTAACCACAAGGGTGGTAGTATATGGTAAAACCTTGGTATTTACTATTTAAGGGTGAAATATCTAAAGTTTGAATCCTAAGAGTAAAAAGATATACTCCCTAAATTTAGTGTGTCCTTGCCGCCAGTGGCGGAGCCACTTTAGCCGCAGAGTGGGCCAACGCCCATTCCCAAGATACCAGCGACACTAATTTACTATATATATATTTTTGATCCATTCGATATTTTGGCCCATCCCATTTAAAAAGGTTCAAAAATCTAGACAACTATTTATTTTTTTATTTTAGAACGGTAATCTAGACAACTCATTTAATTGTATAATATTTGCTTGACACTGATCGATCCATCCAATCTCTATAAGTCTCTCTTTTAAGGAGAGATTGCAAGTAAAAAAAGCTAAAATGTAAAACCCCATGCACATAGGTCTTTCATTTTTATGAATTTATGATTTTATTAACATTAACTCACTCATCAATTATTAATGATTAATGTAACTAATAAGTTTTCATTATCCTCAATACTTTATATAACTTACTGTAATGATTTTATTGTTTTACTATGTGTTTGTATTCATTACTCTATTATTGTATTTTTAATTTGGATTTGCTTTGGAGTATTTCAACTTTATATATTTTTAAGAGATGTTCATGTAATGTAGCTATTATTTGAATAGAAAGTATATTGCCTTTCAAAAAAACAAAAGATAAATATAGATTTAGTTTTACTATAATTATGATTGCGTTATATTAATTTATGCCAAGAACATCAAAATAAGCTATATTGTGCATATTTTTAGGCTATTTTTATTTGTTTTCCGATGCTAATTACAGGTCGTGTTTCCTGCAATAATATGGTTGACTTGCTAACTGGTTTCATTCTTTCTAGAGGTTGTGGCTAATTGTATATGTTGTTGTCTTGATATTGTTTTACAATTATCTTATATTGTTATTATTTGTCGGCTATATGTCTATTATATATAAAATAAATTGATGTTGTGTCACTGCCATTGTTCAACTAGTGTTACGATTAAAAAATTTTTTGGCCCTTCCTAAATCAAAGTCCTGGCTTCGCCACTGCATGGCGTTGACGTCATTCTTAATTAATGCCGGCGTTACCTGCTGAAGCGAATGGGTTAGAGTTGGAAGGGATGAACTAACGTTAATGAATTTTATTTATCTATTTTTCATATAGAATTGGATCGGATCGAGGGTGTTAACATGGGTGAAAGGCGACTGATGCCGTCATAAGGATAACTTAGATGCTTGCAAACTGTTTGAACTGCAGATTCCATATATATTTCCATCAAATGCCAATACAATAGCATCCTAAATCGAATTAAATTAGAAACCGGAACACAAGATGCCAATAGCATCCCAAACCGACTTGGCAATCGGTCATGATCAAGTTCAATGCAAAACCTTTTTGGGAGACATCGATTTATACTTTATCATTTGTTATAACATGAGTTATATGGTATAAACGTACATGAATAATGGTCACAAAAAAAAAAGTGTCATTTAGTGACAATTTTTTTATAAAAAAATGTGGGCAGAAATAATGCAAAATGTATGCGTGGAGGTAAAATTGACATATTTATGACTTAAAAGTAGCTAATTTCTAAATAAAACGATAAATCAAAAGGAACTTTTAATTTCTTGTACCGTATTGGTATTTACACAACCACCCTGCAAGGTTTTAATGTACCGAAGTAAGTGCATCTATACAGATTAAATCCGATCTCGGACGAGGATAGGATCCGCGTTAATTTTTGTTACCTCCCTCACAATGAGGCTCCAACTAAGCAACGAGAAGTGAACAACTACATTTTCTAAATATATAACCAAATAGCAAATTTTTTTCTAGTGCTTACGTGGCCACGTATTATGGCTTGTTAATTTGATCAATATTAGATTATTAGCCATTTGAACCGTTCATTTTGTCAATAGTAGAGGCCCGCCTCATAGATTTTAGAGACCGTACGCTGGTCTTCTAAACATAAAAAATTTTCATTAATAATAAAATGATAAGAAGTATATATAAAAAGTATCAAAATGACCATAATAAAGTTCTTTACCTCATAGGGATCTTTTATTTACAGATTTTTTTTTTTTTTTTGTAAGAACTTTGATACCTTCATTTCACATGAAAAACATAATAAAGTTTATATGTGAACAAAAAATTTTGTTAAAAACATGTTAAATTACATATAACTTGATATGTTCATATGTGAATTATACAAATTCATTCACATATGAACAAAAAATTATTTTTAAGGTTTTGAAAAAAATTTCTTTTACGATATGAACTTTTATAACGTTTCACATGTGAATAAACTTTAAAAACATGCGATCTAATACACAACTTAGGAGTTTTCAAGGTTCTTGCAAAAAAAAAAGTTCTGAAAATAAAGTTAACATTAACTCATATAGTTAAAGTTCCGAGAAGGCGAGAAGATTCTAGTTTGTGTTTTCTCTTTGTTGTATCTCTAGAATAGTTGCTTTCTGTATTCTAGCATCTTGCTAGATAACTTTTAGTTTTTAATATAATTTATCTTGCCGTTAAAAAAAAATAGTTGCACCAAGTATAACTTTTTTATACTTTCGAGAATTAAATTTTAATAAAATTTGAGACGGATTCTATAGTGCTATGTTTTGAAATAAATTTGGGCTCAAAATATATATTTTTTTATTTTCTTTTCTGGATTAAATACTAATTGAATTAAACATATACATATAAGTGTTGAGATGACACTTGGTGTCCCATATATGATATGGTCTTGTAGCTGTCTGCACAGTTCCATCACCAGCCTTGCGTTAGTAACTTAGGCCACTCCCTATGGCCACTCCTTAAGCCCGTCGTTATACTCATCGTAAAGGACTAGATTGGCAGCACATCGTCGTAGCTTGTCATCATCGTTGCCCGTCGAAATTTTGCAATGGTTGGACGAGTTGTGTGGGTCCAAGGTGTGGGGGCCTAAGTTGTTTTTGTGTGTATATGGTTTTTTATTTGTTTTATTTGGGTATGAGGACAAAGAGTGTATGTGTGTGTGGATTTATAATTTTTTTATTGGGGATGAGGTAATGATGAGAGTATGATAGGGAGGGGGTAGTTCTTGCGGTGTGTGTCTTAGAGAGAGAAAACTGATATAACAGTAAAGATGTGAGAAAGATAGCGGCATGATTGGAAAAGGCCTTAGTATATATAGCTCATATCTCAACTTCACAAGGAAGAAGATACATAATTTTTTCATTCAATTCCACAAGCAGTTCGATAGTTTCCATCACGTACGTACGTACTGACATCACAGACGTGATTATCAATATAGTGGCAACATATATAGCTTTGGATGAATAAAATAGAAGGTTCTTTGGAAATTTGATATTATATTGGCTTTTTTTTCTTGTCCTAGCTGCTTACCCTTGTTACACTGTTTTATTGATGATATACCTCGAATTGGTTCTCTTTTTTGACTTTTTTTTCCTTGTCCTAGCGGCTTACCCTTGTCGTTACACTGTTTAATTTGTTCATGATATACCTCGAATTTGTTCTTAATTATGTGAATTTATGTTAAGCTTAATTAAAGATAGTTACGTAATAAACATGGATTCTTTTATATATATATATATATATAAAGAACAGTTTTTTTATCGCTACACAACATCACCAAGTATATAACATATATATGCTCATAAGCATCTCCATGCACACACTCTAGTCTTATACATGCACACACACACACATATTTAGTTGTAGATATCTCTCTCTCTCTAATGGATGTTAAAGTGAAGGTGATAAAAACTGAAGTTGTGACACCAAACCCACCATGTCATGAGCACTGGCTGCCGTTCACAAACCTAGACTTGGTGGTGCCACCCATTGATACGGGTTCGTTTTTATATTACAAGAAACCAGTACTTAAGCATGTAGCTGTTGCCACAATGATAAGTAACCTCAAGACTTCTTTATCTCAAGCACTTGCCTTGTACTACCCACTTGCCGGACAAATCAAGGCCAACATGGCCAGTGAGCTTGGGATTTACTGCAACAACAGAGGTGTCGTCTTTATTGAAGCTACTGCTGACATTGAGCTACGGGAACTCAACTTCTACAATCCCGAAAAGAACGCCGGAGGTAAACTAATGCCCAAAAAGCGTCGTGGGGTGCTTGCCGTTCAGGTTAACAATTTATACTTATGTACTGTATTTATTTTGACTCAGCAAATTTAAACTCATTGCATAACTACCAAGGCTAACAGTACTAGTACTAGAAGATTGATACGCACTTATAATGACATTAAATTAAATTAAATCAAATTGAATTGAAGTAATAATTAAAGTTTTTATAGGATGAATAGTGTTAATTCCTCTATCTTTAATGGAAACTTAGCTTTTTTTAAAAATTTCTCTAGGAATCATTGGAGTGAGTTTCGGGTCTCTTATCGCCATATGTAGAGATGGAAAACCCGTTTTAGATGACCTATGGGAGTCGGGAGATGGCCTAAGTTGTACAAGAGTCGCGCGCTCGATCTATAGAAAACTTATTGATTAATTATATATGCATGCAAATGAGTCAAGCTAGCTGAACTCGAGCTTGCGTAACCTTAAGCTCACCCCTTTAACTTGAGAAAGCTTTAAGCTTGTTCCCTTTTCAGGATTATTAATAAACTTGAGCTCGTTTATTAGATATATTTATTTATTTATTTTGGTTTTTACATAAAATTAGTTCAATCATAAAGGTAAATTTATGTTATATCAAATCAAAAATATATATAAATACTAATAGTAACTAGACGGGTACCCGCACAATGTGACGACGGCGGTGTGGTGGTGGCGGCGGCGTTGAGTGGTGTATATAATTGATGTAAACTATAAAGGTAATTAATGTAAAGGGGGTAGTGGAGATATTTTAGAAGATAAAAGATTGATGGTGTAAAATAATTTATTAATGGTAGAATGATAATTTCGTATATAAAATTTTTTAACTTTTCAACAAATGGATGGAAATTTTTTATAAAAATATTATAGATTATAGAAAGTCTCAAAGTGTATCTAATAGTTGATTTGATTAAAAACGACAGTCATAATATTCAACTAGGAAGTTCTCACGCCGCCCGTTGGGCGGTGGTGGTCTTTGAAGCGTGTTGTGTCACTTAGTTGGATGTTTTTGGCGTGTGAGAAAGATGGTTCATGGTGGAAATATGTGTCTGTTGGCCTATGGAATATTAAAGGGGCTATTATCTTTTTGTATACCATCTTTAAAAAATCCCAGACGTTCGTGTTCAGACCAAAAAATACAAAAGCCAAATGTAGAGAAAGTATGAAAAACCAAATGTTAAAAAAAAAAAAAACCAAAAGAAATATATATTAAAACAAAAAAAATACAAAAAAAAGGATAAAAACCGTTCGGGTTTAGAAAAAAAATACAAAAGCCAAATGTAGAGAGGGTATGAAAAACCAAATATTAAAAAAAATACAAAAGGAATATTTAATAAAACAAAAAAATCAAAAAGGAAATATATAAAAACCACAATATATAAACTGGAGGGCTAGAAAAAAATCAAAAAGGAAATAGGAGGGGCAGGAAAGCAAATTGGAAAAAAGGAGGGGGGAAAAGTGAAAACCTTAAACATATACTAAAAGCCAAAAAAAAAAAAAAAAGCGGGGGGAGGGTTTCGAACCCGGTACCTCCTTCCCTAAATTCCAAAGCCTTAACCACTTCACCAAAAGTCATTTTTGTTTTATAATTGCTAATTGTTTTATTTATATTGAAAAGACAGATAAGGACAAAAAGTTACTATTCACATAGATTTCTATTAATATAGTATATAATATGTATAAATTGTGTAACTAGAAGTTTTTTACTTTAATCCTTTTATATCATTACTTGTCAATATTCTTCAATACATATTTATAATCCCAAATTGCGGGTCTAATGCATATTTCCAGATACCTTCTTTGCATATCTAAACTTAATATTATTCTTTACCAATTTAATAACCTAACATCAAGTGTGTGAAATTTTGTAATATACATATAAGATGTAATAATTGGTCCATTCTCAGCATCGGTAAAGTCCATCGTGTTGAAAGAACAAATAAGTTTTAGCTAATTCAATAAAGATGCCTACTATATCATATATTTTAAAAAATATTCGACAAAAAGCACCGGACTGAAAAATCTAAATAACCGAAACCAAAACCACAGAACACCAATAACTGAACCGCCAAAAGTAAAATGATATGGTTTTTGAAATCCAAATTCCAATTTTTTTGTTTTTTGCCAAAAACGAACTCAAACTGAACCATACTCACCCTAGACTCACTTACAACTGAACAATGAACGAATATACTCTCTTTTGCACAGTAATTAAATCATTTTCTTTTGAGAAGAAGCCATAAAACATTCATCTTAAAATATCACAGATCTTTTAACTAATTAAGTGCATCTAGTATGTTGTTACAATAATATATACAAAGAAATATTTAGACAAAAGAGCGTCAAACCCTAGACCGATGACCTATGTTAACAGATTTAAAATATTAGAGTAACGTTCCAGTAAGAACACTTTAAAAATAAGAACGGTAAGAACGCATCATATTCACACATACAGTAGAAAAAATCAGTAGATTCACAATCCTAATATGTGATGTACCAAAATAAGTTCTGATGTACAAAATAGTTTTTTTAATACACAAAATCTGTTTTCTCATGTTGAGTTTATTAACAAAACAAACATCATTTTTGGGGCCTTTTCCCCCATATATATTTATCTACTTCAAACAACACCTTTTGTTGACAAGATCCATGGATTTGCATAACTATCAAACCACATAAAGATGCCTCATCTACCCAAGAGTGTGTACAGGGTACAAAGTACACGTAGCTCAAACGACTACCCTCTCATATTCACAATATATGGTTTTAACTTATTTTTCTACGAAGAATCAGAAAAATACATATATGGCAGGTTTCAAATGATACTCTAACAAAAATACTTACCTGATTTAAAGAATTTTGTGGAGTTCCATACTCAGCTGCTAGGAACACGAAAACCTGCAACACAAAGCATATAACTTCTTTTAACAAAAAAAACACAAAGAAATCACAGTTAACACTTAACTAAGAGATAGAACTACCAAAATATAAATTGAAGAAAAATAAAATGTTCACATTATTGCATGACAACAAGCATGTTAAGCGACCAATTGCCAATTGGAAGCATAACATTGCCTACGTTATTTGAAGACAAGGACAGATATCAAACTTTCCTCGTGAAGTTCCTGGTAGTTGGAAAAGTTTCTTCATACGATACATTATTTCGCAGACCGATGATGTTTTCGCAAGAAAATTTTAAATCTCGACCACATGGAATGGTAATCCTGACTTCCAATGAGATTGTTACGTTAATTTCTGAGTCCATTAAAACTCAATAGAGTAATGCTCTAGAGGAAATCAAAAAGTTGAAACCATTTAAAGAAATAAGATGGAAAAGGAAGAAATTTATATTTCATTAAGGTTATCAGGACCGATCAGTTGTAATGAGAAACGAGGAAGGTAACTCGGAAAAACTTGATATAGTTGTTGAAAGATAGTGTAGAGGTATACACATGGACCTTCTCAGACATGAGTATCAAGAGGCATAGCAAAGCAAAAGTTAAATGCCAATGTGACAAAACCCTTTGTTTGCCAACAGAAGCACTATGTGGCACCTGATTGAAATGCAGCTATCCAGAAACAATTAGCAGAGCTAGTCAAAACGAACATAATGTAATAAGCACCTTAGCATACAAGAGTGCGCAATCCGGTCATGCTACTGATCCAGTAGACTTGAAGGGTATAGCAAGGCATGTCAAAAAGACTATTATCCTTTACTTAAAATAAATTTGAAAATAGAATCACCGTCCAGATACAAATACCAATGTTTTCACGACATACAAAGAATATCACTAGATTAGCATGGCGGTAAACAACGAGGAAGAGACAAGTTTTTATAGAAATGGAGTATACAGATGACGTTTATATTAATGAACGCAGGGGCCACATGTCACATTTAGTAGACACGTTTACAGGTAGAAAATAGGTCGAAACAATGAGGCATATGTAGATGATTTGGTCATCAAGAGTAGAACAGAAGAAGCATACAGGATATAAATAAGACATTCAAAACAGTAACAGAGATTAACATGATGTACCCTAAGAGATGCACATTTGGAGTGGACGGATAGGTTTTAAGGCACATGATAATCCTGATAGAGGATATACACTTAACTTACATTGTGACCAACATAGAACCCTTGTCAATTTGAAGACTTGTATAACTAAAATTACAAGGATATATTGCTATAGAGATTACATCACAAACAAAATAAATCTCTATTCACTTTAGTAAACAAACAATTCAATTTACAGGATAAAATCTTCATGAAGGTTGATTATGGATCCAATTTGGAAAAATGATAAAGGGTTTACATAATGAAGACAATACCTTGTTATAATATTATAAGTATCCCCATCCTAAAGGGAGATTTACATAGCAAAGAAAAAAAACGATAACTTACATAAGTAGATTAGTTTATTAAAATAATATTGTGTGATTAAACAAATATCTCTTAGAAGTTTTTAGTTTCTCTTCATGATTCCCTTTGTGAAATCCACCATGCTTACTTTCAAAGATTACTCTATTATTGCTATCCATATTAGACCTCCCTAGCTACCAAAATACACTTAAACTGATAGATAGTTTTATACATTGACATTTGTTGCAAAAACTACCTACTCAAACACATCCTACAGGTTATCTAGACTTGCACACTTCCAAAAATAATAGAGAACTACGCTGACAAATCAAGTTACTATAGGGGTTCTATTCTGATCATATGTTGGAATAAGGTAATCTCGACAAGTACTAACCTTGAAGGAACATATTTCATTTCCTATTAATAGAAACAGACACAAATCGCATCATACGGTGGGTGTAGTCAGACAATGCAACTCTTCAAAAATCCTAGAGTAATACAATTTTAGAAGGGTGGATTAGTCTTTTTAATTTTTATCCTGCTCTTTTTCATCTTCAACCTGAGAGGTCTTGCCCCTAGTAGTTATTATAGTTATATGGTACTTTCAGACCTGGTTCCTAAATTTCATGTACAACCAAGAACTCCTCTTTTCTTTCATGCAATTTTACATGCATAAAAGTAATTAAAGTGAAGATTTGAGAACCAAATCTTAGCTCTTACAGCAAACCCACATTCAAATCAATAGTTCTTATCCTGCTTTAGTGGATTCCAGTTCAGCCTCTTAGCATCTTTGTTTATTAACCCATATATGATTCCAAATTTGATGTATCCACATTCCTTACACCCACACTAAAAACAAATCTCAATACCAAAAACAATTATCTTCCTAATAAGAAAATGTATGCACTAGTTTCTTCTACTTGAATGTTTGGCCCACTAGAAAGAGATACAACAATGGCTCATATGTCCATAATATCACATAGAAGTTACTAAACAAATATCAATGAAAAATCAAATTAATTAAAAAGAAAAGCAAAATTTACGTGAACCGAACCTGTTTTGTATTCCAAGTAAACAATGATTGCAAGTTGGCTGATATATTCATTGTCATGCTAACCTGTAAAAAAGAAGGTGCATCTCAGTTAACGAATGTTGGACTATAACATACAGAAATACAAGGTATGACATTCGAAACACTATCTTCTTCGTTTTGCTTTATTAACCTGACTATCGATAAAATTTAATACAGCATAATTCCATAAACTTCAAAACAAACATCCAAAACAACCTTCCTGGAATTAGAAGCCAGAATTTTCTTAAGTAGCAAGTATTTAACATTGGGAATTTAGTTTCATGGCCAATTAGTGTGATTGTGATTTACTTGTGACAGATGGAATTCAGATTAAGCTTTACTACGAGTTACTAGAGCGTGGAGTGCACGCTCGTTTGACTTAGCTCGATTTACTAAAGCAAAGAGTTAGGTCATCCCATTTAAAACGTGCAACCTTCTTCATTATCTATATATTCAGGAATTTTGTCCTCACTTTTTAATGACTCTAATTTCTATTTCCTTTAATTAGATCCGCAACTTTTGTCATATTCCATTTAAAGAGTTTCTTATAGGGTCGAAATACTTTAGCGTATACACAATTCAAAGGGATTTATCCAGCATTTCCCAATCCCAAATTCCAACAATTGTTTGTATTCTCATAGTTTCAAGGCGGTACCAGAAGAAAATCCCAAAGGGGACAAAATTAAAAAATCGATGAAAAAAAAAAATCCAAGAGGAGGCAAAATTTTAAAAACCCATAGGAAAATCTAAAAAATCCATGAAAATTTTTAAAATAAATGGCAAAATTTAAATTTCGAGGGGGCATTGTCCCCCCTTGCCCCCCACTTTGGTACCGCCGAAACTTTCAACAATCAGTAACATTTATATCAAAAATAAAAGATGTTGATAGTAGTGTTTATATACATACCTCATCATCGCCATCGGGCTTATTTCGGAACCAATTGATGTTCAAAACCTAGACAAAAAAGCCCACAAAATGAAAAGTGCAATCAATGAATTAGTTGTAAAAGTTGTATGTATATGAAATGAAAAGTAGTACCTGGACTTGAGAAGTGGGAGAAGGGGAGTTGAAATTATCTGAAACAGAAGCGATGGCACACATAACAGCTAGAATAGTGATCGAGAATGTCAGCAAAGCGTTGGCTCTGTATCCGAATGAATGCATATTTGGTACTTGCAGGAGGAGGAGGAGGAGGAGGAGGAGGAGGGTGGGTTTTGGGTTTGAGTCAACAATTTGTAACTTATTTTTCTCATCTCTTCTTTTCTACTTTCTCTTTTTATTTTTTTTATGTTTTACTCCTTCAATTTTCTTTACTATTTCTCTTTTGACAAATGTATAATTTTTTTTTTTAAAGTATAGCTAATATGCTTCTACCAACATGTAGTTATATGTTTTTTCCTCTCATAATCTTTAAAAAAAAAAAATTTAATTTTAACATATCTATACTTCCTATTAAAAAAAATTTCACCCCTGTTGGATCTTACGCATTTTGTGATATGGGATATTACATATTTACCCTTCTACTACCAACCATTATCTTCCACATATCTGTCATCCCACGTACACACCAAAATACCAAACATGCTTCTCTAATCCAAACCCCTCCCCCCCCCCCCTTCTCTCTCTCTCTCTCATGCTTGCTCCGGCGAACCTCCTCCCCTCTCTCTCTTCCTGCTCCGGAGAAAGGCGTCGTTACCACCACCATACATCACCACCATAGTCTCTATCTTTGCTTGCCTGCTCCGGCGAACCCCTTCCCCCTCTCTCTGTTGCCTGCTCCGGCAAACGGAGCCGCTATCACCACCAACAACGCCACCATCACCACCACCATCTGCGCCACCACACATCGATCTACATCTATCGGGGTTTTTTTTTTGTATATCTTTTGTTGACTTGAATATTTTTATGACACTAATTGTAATAATAATTAAAATATTTTTTTTACAGTAATGGAATGGGCCAGTTGTGGGAGCCACAGCCAAATCCGATGCCACCAGATCCGCCGTCGCCGCCACCTCCATCATCATGATAACCGCCGCCTGCCTCCTTCGTTGCCATAACCACGACTGCCACCACCATTACACCCCCATTTTTTTTTGGTAATTTTTTAAAAAAAATTTAAATATATTTGCTGAGAATGATAGAATCTTTTGTAATTTTGCGCTGATCTTTATTTCCATTTACTTTTGATAAAGATTTGTGATGAGTTTAATTACAGTGTGAAATTTGGGTGCAATATATCTTTCTAAGTTTAAAAATTATTTTGTAACTATTTAAATTGGTAATGCATTCTCTTCCATGAACTTTATCAGTTCATTGAGAAGGTAAGCTCCATTGTTTAATGTTTTATTAGTCTATATATGTATGCCGGAAACAAAATTTGCACAAAATGTATTTTGCTTGAGGTTCGACTTGTGCAACTAAATACCTTTTTAGATCCGTTACCTATGTTATACAAATTTGCGCAGAAAGTATTTTGCTTGAGATTCGACTTGAAAATGCAACTCAATATATGTGCGTTTCTAATTAGTTTTATATCATTTTATTTTTATATCTACAACTTATAGTTAGTAAATAGGGGTGAGCACAAAACGAACCGGAAAACAGAAAAAAACCGAAAAAACCGAACCGTTAAAACCGAAAACCGAACAAAATCGATTGGTTTGGTTTTCATTTTTTAAAAACCGAACGGATCGGTTCGGGTTTCGGTTTCACATACAAAAAACCGACCAAAAAACCGAACCGAACTGAATTTATTTTATATTTATATCATTTTATATTTATATCTATAACTTATAGTTAGTAAATATGTTAATGTATTTAAACT
>JAOEHQ010034152.1:0-12961 GCA_025447715.1 Asclepias incarnata | reverse complement strand
ACCCCTCCTTAAAAAAGATGGCAAAAGATGGAGCAAGCAAGATGGAAAACGAGATGCTCATCACACTTTTCATCTTGCTCTTTCTTTCTCTCTCTCTCACACATTTTTATTACTTTTTTTATTTTCTAAATTAAAAAAAAGGGTGTGAGATGAAAGATGGGGAAAGATGCCCATTCCATGTAAAATAAGATGGAGAAAGATGGATGACGTGGAAGATAAAAAAAAGTGAAAGATGAGAGATGGTATTAAACCATTCCCTAGTGAAATTCGCGTTACACTTTGATGTCATCTGCCCAAATACTTAATTGCCAATTCACCACCTATTTAAAGTTTTAAACTGATATGCACCGTTCACTTACTAGTTATTTTATTTTTACTCACATATACGCGGTCTAATCGGGGTATTGCGTGATCATTTTTAAACCTTTAGATGGTCATTTATAACATTGTACATAACGAAATTCGAACTTGAAATCTCTTTTGAAAAATGAAAAATGTTAACTACTATTTCTAATATAATATAAGTTTTGTTTTTTTTTTTAACCAATGTGAAGTACCTAAAGTATATTTATGTCCAAATGATCCAAAAATGGTGTGAAAAGAATCAAATAGAAGTGGACACCAGGAAACCCATATATAATCAAATCAAGAAGAATGAAATATATATAATCATTTAATTGAATGTAATGCAAGCAAAGTATATATATAACAAAATAATAATAATAATAATAACGAGTTACCTGAACCGGATTCGTTTAAGATCATTCCCGCCACGTGGCAAAGAAACAAAAGTAATAAGGACGCCGGGTTCCACCTGAGCAACCCATTCTTTAGGTTCATTTTCTTCTTCCAAGACAATCGGGTCGGGTCTCCTTCCACTAGCTGAAGCAGACAATGTACCTACTGATACGTCACCTCCCATTGATATCCCTTTCAATCTTGCTTCCATTTCCTTCCCCCACACCCTACCGGAACTCGAGTTCTTGCTTCTGGTTCGTCCATATGAGGACCACTTGAACCTATCAGATACAGATGCCGAGGATAAATCGGTGGCTTCTGTGATCATATCGTTGCTCTTAGTATTTTGTAATTGTTGTTGTGGTGTCATCATCATTGTTGATCCTGTTGTACATGGGTTGCAACTAATTCTGTATGCTGATCCAGACGCTTTTAGCGCCATATCCTTGATCTATACAATATATATTATTAATTTACATATGTACCACAAATTAATTAATAAATTTCATCATCATCATCATCATATATATATGCTATGTTAAGTTTCATATAAAATAAAATAAAATTATACATATAGAAAGTAACCGGGCAGATAGGTAAAATCATTTTATTATTATGTATAGTATAAGTAAAGTAATAATCCATCCATCCATCCATAATAATAAATAAATATATAAATATGAAACAAAACATTTATTTATGTTTCATATAAAACAAAAGAAAATGACAGTTTTACTCAAAATTGGTAGTCTTCTTTTAGGACGGACGGACGGACGGAGGTGAGAACAAAATTGTCAAATGACGTAGTACAAAGTTACTAATATTAATTGGCTATGTATCATCATGCATTTTGGTTTTCCAAAATGAGATGGATGGAGCTAGTACTTACTTGAGAAGTGAGTGTTTTGATGGCTTGTTTATTGGCGGCTGGAGTAGTATTGGCACGATTTGGTTCGTCGGTTTCATCGGGTTGTTTCGAACGAGCAATGCATGTTAGCATTTTGTTGTTTGAATTGTTGTTAAATGATAGTTGTTTGTATTTATGTATGGATGAATATAGAAGAGAGAATATAGGAATTTTAGGGAGGGAGGGAGAAGAATGGAAGGTTTGAAGGGTTGAATGGGGAGACAAAAGGAAATAATAATCATGTGTTGGGTGCTCGATCAGGGACTTTTATTACTTACGCCCCTTAATTCCGCTAACAGATTCCTTGTCTATTTTAATGGAAATCACATATTCTTTATTAAAAAACTCACCTTAATAATTCTTCTAACAATTAAATTATCCTAAGCTCACCTTTATTAAAAAACTCACCTTAATAATCCTAAGCTCAAGGTTCAATATGTTCCTAAAAAAACAGACAATCATGGTGATCCTACGGGCATAGTTCATACGACGACCCCAGAGACTACAGCATCATCAAATTCATCTCGGTCAGTCATGATGCCACCCCCAGAGGTACCAGTTACAGCCCCATCTAACTATCACCAAGACCAAGCCATAGTTGAAAAATCAAATGTGTCAGGAGACGCAGATGAGGCTGGGTCACAATCAGCTGACCCAGACAATATCAACGTCAACACTGACATCAATGTGCTTCCGGCTGATGAGGAAAAAAAGAAACAAGATCTAGAAATTCAGGAAGAAGTAGAGGCAACAATGGCAATGGGTGATATTCTGTGCGTTGATCTTGAAGGTTGCGAGGCACGGATCGAGAGTATACTAAGGTCTGAAAGAGTTAAGATAACTCAACAACACGAGTATGGATAAATATTTCCTTTTGGTAATTTTCTTGTAATTCGTTGTGATTGACAGGAAAGAGAAAAGGAAAAGGTTTAGTTCTTTTTGTGCAACTTGGGCTAATCTTTAGGGCCAAGTGTGCTAGTGTGTAATTACACTTCTGTCGCCGTTTTTGGGACAGCTTATAATGAAAGAAGTTAACTTTTCAAAAAAAAAAAAAAAAATTAAATTATATTGTAATCCACTAATTCAATTCTCCTAACTTTATTTTTTGATTTTATCAAATATCATGATCAAGTTGTTAAGAGGATTATTATATTGATTTTTTAAGATGATATATCATTTTTCCTTTTTTAATTAAGAAAAATGATATATCATCCTAAAACTTTAGCCTAATAATCATTTTAATTTCATCAAAATTTCACATGTGTGATACATTTATTCTCTCCCATCATCTCATCTCTTTATTTTTCCATATGTCTTGATCATGTGCTTAAAAGGATTGTTAAAAGGATGAATACAGAGGTTTTATCATTACTCAGTTACTAAAATAAAAGGATATTGTATATAGGGTTGTAAACGAACAGAACCGTTTAGCGAACAGTTCATGAACTGTTCAGCGGGAAGTTCGTTCGTTTAGTTAAATGAACAAACATGAACACAAAAATCCGTTCGTTTAGTTTAGTTAAACAAACGAACATGAACATAGCTCCCGTTCGTTCATGTATGTTCATGAACGTTCGATAATATGTTCGTGAACGTTCGTTCATTTATGTACGTGAACGTTTGTTCATTTATGTTCATGAACATTCGTTAGTTTATGTTCGCGAACATTCGTTCGTTTATGTTCGTAAACATTTGTTCATTTATGTTCTTTTATATGTAAATATATAATTTATTATTTATAGTTATACTGTATATATTAATTAATACCTAACAATCTATACTTTAAGTACACTTCAAGCTAGTTTTGTCCATCTTGTTCATTCATTTTCTTAATAGTATATAAAATTTTCCTAACTATCTCAGGACGACTAGATGGTAAAAGATTGTGATTGTGTGATGTTGGGCTCAAAGTTAAGTTTTTAACCATGTATTTTGGAAACGATTTTTTTGATATTAGCTTCTTTAATATTTTTTTTATTAGATGAATGTTTAATATTAGAATCATAATTAGGAATGTTCAGTAAAAAAATTTTAGGTGATGTATATTGTGTAATATTGAATTTGAATTTTAAAACTTATAATTATATGTTTGTTCATTAGTGTTCTTTCGTGTTTGTTCATTCGTTTGTTTGTGTTCATTCGTTTATGTTCGTGAACATTCGTTCATGAACATAAACAAGCAATTTTCTTAATAAACGAACATGAACACAACTTTATGTTCGTTTATCTGTTCGTGAACCGTCCGTTAAGTTAAACGAACGAACATGAGCAAAGTCCCGCTCGTGTTTGTTCGGTTCGTTTACGGGCCTATTTGTACAACTATATTATACTACTTCTCATTTCAAACCTACACTACTTATTATCGTTTTTGATATAATTAATTACAAAGAATTGGGTTAAAATAAGTATTAAGATTTAATCAAGTAAATTGATGTACAATATCATCTGATTGTCTAAGTCTTTGAAGGATGTTCTTGAAGGAGCTTGTTATGTGAAGTGGTGGCTTGTGTGGAGATCAGATGATTTTCAGCAATAGTCATCCCATAAGGGAGGTTTATTTGATGACATTGTTCGTTTATTATTTACTTGGTGTTCTAGTCGTTGTAAAACTAAATTCAACTGGGTAACTTGAATGCAAAATCCTAGTTTTTCCAGTTTGTAATTTTCTTTCTAGCTTCTTGTTAGTTTTCTAATAAAATTGTTGTTCAAAAAAAAAAGTAAATTGATGTACAAGATTAATACCTTGGTACTCAACCTTTTTACTAGGCTTAATTGAATACAACTCTTCCAAATAATTTTTTTTGTTATATCAAATACTTTTAAACTAATTATATAATATTATACTATATATTAAAGAAAATGAATGTGAATCGTTATTATTTTGTCCCCACATGCAATTTTAGTATATATATTTGATTTGCAAAATATAAAACAAAGATATAATTGAAATGAATGGTTTATCCCCCACTTATTGAATGGGAGGTTGAGGGTTCGAACTTCGAACCCCCCAAACACCCTACTTTGTTTTATTCCTTTTGTATTTTTAAAAGAGTAATGCTAGATCTACAAACAAATAGTTACAAACATATGTGGCATGTGATGTGGACCAATCAACAAAGAAAGGAAAAGAAGAAAGAGAAAAAATGATTTGAAATTCTTTTTTTTTGTAACATCTTTTTATACATTTGATTGTATTTTTTTATTTTCCTTTGATTTTTGTTTTTTTAACATTTTGTTTCGCTTTGATTTTATTTTTGGGGTTTTTTTAACATTTTTTTTTAATATTCCTTTTGTGTTTTTTTTTCCTCACATTTTTTCCTTACATTTTCGGGTTTTTATTTAGAACTGTTGATTTATTTTTTCCCCAACAATTTTTTTTTTTTGTAACATTTTGTTTCACATAGATATTTTTTGATATTCTTTTCCCCTTTAACTTTTGGTTGTATTATTTTGTTTGATTTTTTTATTTGGGAACATTTTGTCTCTTGGTGGTTCAGTTGAAACCAACTTTTTTACACGTTAAAAACATTCATCCGATTACCACAATAATCTTGAAGACAACAATGTGGGTTTTGATTTAATATGTATTACACAGGTCAACACGACTAACCTATTTATTAAGTGGGTTGAATTTGGGTAAATTTTTCAACACGATTATAAAATGGGTTTGGTTTGAGTTTAAGGTATATGAACCCGTCAACCCAAACTCGACACATTTGCCACTTCTAGTTTATTGCTGGTAAAAATGGGTATGCAGCCATACAGAAGGTATTTGTTTTGTTACTAATACATATACATGTGTTTTGGGTTACTGCCCGAAATGTATGCATCTCTATGACTCAATTAGAATAGAATCCGCAAGAAAAGAATCGAAGAGCCTTCGGTCAACGATATACAAGGAGAAACACATAGAACAAGATGTTTGTGCTTAAAGTCTCATTGAGGACAAATTGAGGAATGAGATCAAACCAACATGATAGATAGTGTTGGGAGGTATTATAAGAGGAAATAAAGATTGGGTCTTTAATTTTAGTTAGTTGTGGATCCAAATTACTATATAATAGTTTGTGATCGGTCAACATGACACATCATGTTGGTTTCAACTTGAAAGGACCGTAATTTTCAAATTTATCTGAATACATGGTGATATATGTGAATATTTGTCTTTTATAAAGCATGAATCAAGAGAAAACAAACATTTGAATCGATTGATACATTTCTTAAAACAAATAAAAGAGATCAAACATAAATAATGAATCAACTAAACCCTCTATGAAGTTTCTTAAGAATAGAAAGAAGAAACTAATACAAGAGATCCATTCTAAAATTGGAAAGGTTAGTATGGTTACCTTTATGGATAAGAAAAATGAATTTGATGGCACAAAACTACAGGACAGAACTTTTGAAGAAATTCTTTTTCGTATTTAAGTTTGTCTGATCGAAAATTGTACATAAATAAACAAATTTGAATTGCTGGTTTAAGTTGTCCACATCATTTAAACAAATTGAGAAAAGATTTTGGGGCCCTCATGGCCTTTTATTGGTTTCATTAAAAACAGGATTAGAGATAACGGGCTGTATATCATATACATATAATGGACCTAATAATCTATAAACGTGTGGGTCGTGTCTGTTGAGCAGCCCGTAGAAAGTAAATCCATCTTGACCATGAAATTTACAACCATCTCTATCTATTTTGGAATGTTTTCAAAACATTTTGAAATTTTACAAGTCATTAAAATGTAACTGGTTTTAGTCCAGCTATCTTCCCCTTTTGGAAGAAGGATATATGTCTAGTCAAGTGTGTAGGGTGTAGGACCAGGCCCATTTAGTTTTAATGACTTTGCTTGAATAGCATTGAATAATTCCACATGAAAAGTAACTATTTTCAAATGGAATTAGAAGAAAAAGGTAAGCTGATGAAGTGTTTCCCGCTTAAGTTATCTGGGATAACGAAACTTTGACTCAGATGTATGTGGTTTAGCCAGAATATCTCGATGAGATGATGAACATTTTTAAACTTTTTCTCTGGCCACGCCCAATATATTACTTAATAAGGTTTGAATTTAACGACTCTGACCACCACCAGGCCACCTTGTTGGTGGTTGAACAAAAGAAAAAGGTCATAAAGGATGATTTGATGATGAATATATTTTATTGGCACAGTTACACCAAATGACCAAATACTATTGAATCGAATTGAAGTAAACAAAAAGATGTTACACTTGGAGGAAAATATGTCAAGGTTTAAAAAATGTATGGATGAAATAAAGTTCGTTATGGAATAACGAATATACCACTAGCCAAATAAATCAAAGGTTCCAATCCACAAACAAATTCTGAAATTAACATACCCCTTAAATCAAAATTAATAGTTAATAATAATAATCCTTCATCTATTTCTGTATACATATCATTTTATATCATCCTTGTACATAACAAAACTGGCATGATTGATAAAATACACATTCAAGGTGCATGCGTTATAGATTCATGAATGTGTTATGCTACAAAAATAATGTCTAGCACGGATGACATGGAAGAGAACTATTATGGCCAACGTCGATTTTTAAGAGTAAAACAAAGGCTAAAAGATCGATCTAAGGTATCAATATTTGTTTGTCGTCGTACATTTTCATGTTGTATCGATTTAATACATTTTTACGTCGGTTTTAGAAAGTGGCACAAACAAAAGAAAAAACAAAGGAGATATTGTCTAAACAAGCTGTCTTAATAGCCAAACATGCTGAAGAACATGAAAGCTTCATCACCAAGGTACATATTTATATTTATTACACACACATATCAATGTTATTTGAATGAATTACTATTATTGTTCTGGTTTTATAGGTCACTCATTTTTTGGGTGTCTTCTCGTACGGGGCCTTTTGTTTCATCTTGGGTGCAAGTGAGTATTTACGTCAAGGGATATATTTTAGTTTTCACATTTTGAAATTTACATGATTGATTTTTAGTTATATCGCTCGCTTGATAATCTGTTGTTTCGGTTGGTCTCAGGGCCACAAGATGTTCGATACATATATGTTCTGTTTTATATCACATTCGTGCCACTTCGATGGATTTATTATCGATATAAGAAATGGCATTATTACCTTTTGGTATGTTCGTCTCTATTATTCTTTTCATTTAATTAGTGATAGTATTTATACGGGATAAGAAGAAACCAACATGTGCCGACGAGACGAGTCTTATTTGATTGATCAAAAAAGGAATTAAAATGGTATCTGGAAAATACAAGACAACATGATGCAAACACGAAACTAACCATTGTAGGGATTTAATTTATTGTTCATAGGTCTAAAACAAACTAGGATCATCTGTTTTCTATTAGAAATTGTAGAATGTGTTCATAATTTGGTTATCCATTGTGTTTTTGATGAAAAATAATCATTTGTTTTTTGTATGATGCAGGATTTCTGCTATTATGCCAATACCATCTTCTTGATAATGCTTTTGTTCTTTCCTAGAAATCAAAAGCTTTTCATGGTTAGCTTCTCATTTGCAGAGGCAAGTTGATTCTCTCATATCCGTACTTTAAATGTGTGTACAAGTACTTTCTTTGACCTACGTCTTCTTTGTAACACATCTAAATAAGAAAGAACAAAACAAGAAGATTGTTTTGATAAGTCCCCAATCAACTTAAACCACAAGAAAGAGTATGTTATTAGTTGCTCACTGGAGACTTGTAAGCGGGACTCACAATCTACGGTTGATGCTTTTGCAGGGACCGCTAGCATGGGCATTGATAGTTTGGCGTTGTAGCTTGGTTTTTAGTTCTGTTGACAAACTTGTAAGCGTCCTTATACATCTTTTACCAGGTGAGTTGTACCGAAGCTTTTAATCGTTCATCTGTTATACTTCAATATTAATTCTAAAATCGTTCTTATAATCCATTTCTCAATTTAGTTTTATAAGTCCATTTTCATGATATGATGATAAACAAAGATGAGACCCTTATGAAGGAAAATTGTTTTTTCTCAAGCAATGCTTATTTTGCTATTTCTTGTGTCATCTGCAGGTGTGGTCTTCTTCACGATGTGCTGGTGGGATCCAGCCTTCTTTGAAGCCATGCATCCTGAGGGAACTGTACAAGGCGGTTCATGGCGTCAGATAGAAGACAAATCTTTCCTGTGCACATGGCTATTCACCGTTCCTTTGATTGCTTACTTCCTTTGGCAGGTTCTTTATTTTCTGATTGTAAATGTCCTTCGTCGACAGCGGCTGTTAAAGGACCCTGAAGTCATGACCTCCTACAGGTTATCTTGTCTACTTTCAGCAATTTCTCTAGTCCCCCAAAAAAACCGGACTCCCAAAACATCTAAGATGGGGATTTAGCAAGCAATAAAAACACTAGCGCTTCCGTTTTGATGACAATTAGAAGTGACCAAGAGGACAGGTTGAGTAACATGTCAAAATGGATAATCCCTTATATGGGTCAAATGGGCCTGTTCATCAAAGGGCTGGCCCCTCAACAATTTTTTTGTCCTTTTTCTATTAACCAAAAAAAAGAAGCAAAGTACTAGTAAATAATGTATCAGATAAGATTATAAAATGTATAAATGTTAAAATAATAATCTAATCTTGTTAAATAAAGCAAGTTATGAAGCTTCACACATTTAAAAGCACTTTAGGTTACCTTCGACCCGTTTGACCCAGTTTACCCATTTTAACTTGTTTCCTTATTAGCAATGTTTTATATTTGCACGTCCCTCTTATAGGTTAAGTAGAATAAAATGGTCACTTTTTAATAACAATAATGCACATATACATAATATTAGCTTGAAACTTTGAGCCCCCCACCGAGAATTTTGACATGTTAACCAACCAACCCATTTTACCACTTCAAAGAAACAAGAATTATGATCCAAATCTATGATGATTAGTGATATTGTTTCCAATACTACAATGTTGTTGATATATAGGGGGCTGTCCAAGAGGGCACAAAAGGCAAACAATATGTGGTGGCGCTTAAGCGGGTGTCTTGGTGATCAGAACCGTATGTTTATGTACATTCTTTTTCAAGCCATTTTCACAGTGGCAACAATGGCGCTCACAGTCCCAATATTCTTGTCGTACGAACTACACCTTGTTTTCCAGATACTAAAAGTTTCTGCAGCTGTATGGAATGGAGGACAGTTCTTGGTGGAAGTGATGCCACGGCAAGTTGTTCTTAAAGAGAAGAAAAAACTTGAGGTGGCACCAATCACACAAGAAAACTGCCAAGAAGAAGAACACTGTCACCAAAGCTAGTCTCGGGTGATTAAAAGTTTTAACATACACAAGTCATCCGGGCGTGTGATGTGTGTTGTTGTACATGTTGTTAAGGATTTGCCAGTATAGTGTAGATTTTTGAACCTTTTGGTATGGTTCATATTGGTCAAGGAACAGGGTCCTTCTTACAATCTTTTCTTTAAGATAGAACAAGTAAAAAGGTACAATTATTATTGACCTCTAGAGCAGAAACTACAATCTATTTTAAAAAAGAAATCTTTAAAAACAACGAAAGTATCATCCTTTAAATCACCAAATGTATATTATTCTTACTTATTAATAAGTATGCTCAAGGACATTTATAGTGTGACGCTTGTATTTAATTGATCCATAGTTGATCCTATACCTAATTATAATAATCACATCAATTGTAACTTTTGGGGCAATTGAAGTAGAGTATTCAGGAAAAAATAATTGCCATAATAATAAAAAGGTAAATAAAGATTCCTAATTAGTTTCATATTTACCGCCTAAATATAACATAGTAGGGATTTAAAAAGCATATCTTAAAGCATAGATGATGGTTTATACATGTATGGGAATCGAGAATGTAAACTTACGCTACATTTTGAAGGTTCTGTAGAAAAAGATTAACATCTACAAAGTGTCAAACTCTGCACATTAGAATAGAAGAATTGCCGATATGATCAGCAATACAACGGAAAACCCCATTGCCTGCAATCAAAGGCAGCATTGTGTTTAGTATATGTATATAAAATTATAAATAAATAATGCACAATCAGAATGTGATAGAGTTAAAACTCCCATTTTAGTAGTCTACAGAGTGAGTACTTACAGCGATTGCAGAAGCAGCAAGACCCGCTCGTTCCCTAGGATCTCTTCGGTGGTAGTTTCCAAAATAGAGAAATACAGCATAGTACCACATCAATGGAAATGCAAACCCTAGTAGGAATCTGATAACAACAATAAGCAACCATGAGATGCCAGGCTAGCATGTTCAAAACTTGAAAAAGAATGATACTTACGAAAACCATCCAACCCCACAGCCAAAGCAAGGAAGAGGTTTATCATAAATCCCTTGTTGGAAGTCATCTGCATCTCTCATAAGAATATACCTATCTTTCTCGCAGTCGTCATAATTTGTTGTATTCCCTGCATCAACACTTGCTCATTTTGATCATTTAACATTCTTCATTTGTCATTTCATAAGAACCCACAAAAACAACTAGTGATTTTATAAGGTTACAATTTTACCTTTGAACATTGAAAAACAGTGAAACGAAGGCCTCAAAATATCAAGATGCTTGTCTGAAACCGACTTCACGAATTCAAAGCCATGTTTCTTACCCTTTGCCTCCTCAATAGCAGCATCTATAAAACCATCATTAAGATTTAGATAGTGAAGCCCATAACGAGTCTGGGATTTAAAATATCCGGCCACCAAACAACCACCACCGCCATGAAGACGCCACCAGTGGTCGCCGGCAGTGGAGATTATGGTGTTCACCGGCAGTGGAAATATGTGCCTCTTCATCTCGTTCATCGATCTATCTGTATATAGATCTCGGAAAAAAATATAAATCTGGAAAACTTCAAAGCTCATAATGTTTGGTGGAGAGGACTAACATATAAAACTTTTGAATGATGCACATTATCGATCTATCTGTATATAGATCTCGGAAAAAAATATAGGTATAAATTTATAAATATCAGATGGTTAAAAAGTATATATATAATTTAGATGGTTTGAAGATTAGATGGTTGTTGGATTTTGATTTGAAGATTCTTTTTTTTTTACTAGTATTTGATTTGAAAAGTTCTTTCAATGAATAGATGATTTGGGGATTTTCTTTTGATATAGATATGGATACATGAATAGATAAGATGACGATGAGATGAAAGAGATGATAGAGATATAGATATATATAGATGAAAGAGATGATAGAGATATAGATAATAGATATTCTTTAAGGGTGGGCGGAGTGACATCACTCCTCCCCACTTTTTCCCATTTTTTCTATCTCTCCTTACTTCATCTTTAATTGGATGGAATGTCTCACCATTATCTCCTTTCTTAAAAAAAGACAAAATACCATAAAAGACAAAAATAAAATAAAGAAAGAGGTGGGAAGAAACCGGTGATGGTCTTTACCCTTTTGATCCCCACCCTTTAGACGCCTATAAGGCGGGGCGGTGTGCAATTAGGCAAAAACCGTTGACCACCTTTTTTTCCCGGGACACTCCGTGTACCCTAATGAAAGAGATGATAAAGATATATATAATAGAGATTCTCTAATATTTTTCCTTTCTTATCAATGAATCTGTTTATTATTTCTATCCATATATTGATATATATATATATATATATATATATATATTCTAGATATTGTACAAATATTTAGATATATACAATTTTTAAATGTTTAAAAAAAAAAGAAAAAGTTTGGAGTTAATTACAGTTTTGGTCCTTGATTTATGAAAAGACATGAATACCCACACATGATGGTGAGTCAACGGCCGTTTATAATTTTGGACCAAAACCGTTGACGGAGCAAACTTATTTGGACTAAAACTGTAATTTATGAAACCTAGGGACGAAAACGGTAATTTTTGACAGTTGACATGGACGAAAATTGTAATTTACTCTATAATAAATGATTATACAATTAGATAGGAATCATGAACACTGTTCTAATCCAATTTCTAACAATTTAAATTTTTTTAAAAAAAATGAAAAGGAAAACTACGTAAATAGTTCTCAGAAAAAAAAACCCATCAATGGGAGAAAGCCTATTCAAGTCAAGCATAGATGCATATAAATGTAGGGAATAACTAATATGCTTCTAGTAACATGTAAAAAAAAAGTTAGGTGCTTCCAAGGTAAAATTATGAAATAAATGTATATTTCTGGTCCTCCGGCTATTTTAAACACACACATATAATCCCTTGTTTACCTTTGGAAGCATCTAACATACATGTTATTCCCATAAATGTATGCAACATTGCAATGAATATATACCCGACTCTATTTATCATCCTCTATAACATAAAGAACATAAAAAC
>JAOEHQ010034141.1:0-12961 GCA_025447715.1 Asclepias incarnata | reverse complement strand
AATATAAATTAATATCAAATTATAAAGCACATTAATTATTAATTAATTAAAAATAAAATACACTAACAATAACAATAATTTATTAGATAAAAAAAATAGTGCGTGGAGACAGAAATTACTATTAGCCTCATCATCATAAATTCATAACATGCTACAAAGAACATAGGCCAAGCAAAAAAGACATAAGACTATCCCCATCGGGTAAGACCATCCCCATTCACAACCCAACCTAACCATACTATTCATTATAAAACTAATTTCTCTCTCTTATATCGACCCAACCCAACTAAACCCAATTTTTACACTCCCATTCACAACCCAACCAAATTATATTTTTAACAAATAATAATGTTTAGTAGTTAATGTTTCTTTTATTTAAAATTCCTTAGAATAATTAGAAATACCTTTTAGGTTAAAAAAATTAAGTTATTTATCATCATAAATAAAACAACTCTAATTAGATTAAAATTTATTTCATGTTTATAAAACATATTTAATTATAAATTATTAACGTATATAAAAACATGATGAAACAGAGAGTACATTCCTGTAATTAAATTATAATTATATAAATTAATAAAAAGAAAAAAAAAAGCAAATAAAGAGAATAAAGTCCCCTGTTGCAAAAAAAAAAAAGAATAAAGTCCTGCGTATGTGAAGGTGTGTATTGTATCTACATGCTAATATGTTACCACGTTAATAATTTTTTAATCCACAACTGATGGTTGGTGCAATCAAAATTTTTTAATATATTTTTTTTTCCAGTTTTCTTGACCAACCGACCGAAACTTTCTTAGACTATCCTAATAACAGTTGTACACTTGTACCATGAGCTTTAACAGTTGTGAATCACTGTTCACGCGAATTCAATTTAAATAGGTTATAATGTTTTAAAATCCAAAAAAATGATAAAATAAAATAAGAGATGATTGAGATTTGAGAGTGGGCACGACAAACGGTGAATGTTTTTTAAAATATACTAGACGGATGCCCGCACGATACGGTGACGATGGTGGTAGCGACGGTGTTGTGGTGGTGGCGGCGACTGCGACGACGATTAATGTAGGTTACATCAAGAGTTAAGTGATAAATGTTGTAAATTAATAAGTGTATTATAGGTATATGGGTAATTTATCCATACTCCCTTATAGAGCATTCCCCCCCCCCCCCTTCTTTTTTTTTTCCCTTCCAAATTACATGTTTGATCTTCTTAAATTACCCCTCATTCTTATTTACTATTTTAAATATTTTCACTTATACCTATTTTGCCCTTATATATTTACATAATCTATCTCGCCCTTACATTAATTACCCACACTACTCGCCGTCGCTGACACCACCACCGGTAGTCTCTGCCGCCACCACACCATGCTGCCGCAACCGCCGCATCACGCGGCTATCCCTCTAGTAAAAAGAAAAAGCTTTTGGTTGGGTTGGGTTTCGGGGGGAGGGGGGATTTTGGGTTTTCGAATCTTTGTTCTGAGAGGGGAGAGAGGGAGAGAGTAATATATTTTAATAAGAGATTAAAAATATATAATTTGTCTTTTGGTTAACTTAAAAAATATTTTATGATGGTTCAACTGTAAGGCCTTTCGTAGTTGTATACATATTCTTCTCCTATTCTTTCAGCTACATCAGCGTCACATCAGTTTTTCTCTCTCCAAGAACAACCCCAAGAATATCCCCTCGTATTAAAGCCCTATTCCTTACCCCATCCTCAAATATTTTATTATTTCATTTCTTTTACACAAAATTAAATAAACACTTTTTATTTTTAATAATAAAAAACATTACATTAATATTACATAAAAACATTACAACAATGAAACAAACGGCTAGGTTTTTTAAAATTAAGAGAAGTGTATAAAATTTGAGTGAAGTATGGTGACATGATGTGAAATGGTTGTGTTTTGGATAGCAATGAAGTAGGATTGTATAAAAATTGAAAGAGAAGTATATAAAATTTGAGGAAAGTGTGGTGAAATGATGTGAAATGGTTTTGTATAAAGATTGAAACGGTCAAATATGTTGAATATTTAAGCGTCGAGTGCGTCTGAATTTAGAACAAACAAACCGACGCAATGCAGTAGACACATAACACATTACTCGTTTTAACGTCCAAAATGGACGTGCGCCTACTGCATGAGGCCTAAGTCGTGAAAATGTAAAAGGGTTAATCATTATTATTATTAAACCAAAATACATGCCAAAACTCGAGGCTCTCGATTATCTGCAATTCGAACAATTGATACTAGTAACACAAATAATGGTTTTGGGAAATATGGGCCAAAAGCAGATTTGAACCTGTTACAATTCAGAAAGTAGCAATTCATAATCAAACCAAAAAATTTAAAAAAAAAACAGATGTAAACATGCCCAAAAATGCCCAGAACAACGTTGTGCTTTGACAATCACTAATCTTAGCCAAAACGAACCACGGGCATCACCAAAATAACACCTGTCACAAGGAAGATTTTGGGCGTTCGATGATAAGCTTTGCTGTTGGCGATGCACGTGGAAATGGCACCCGTACCAACTCTCTTAACATCGTCAGTTCATCATCAGCAGAGACTTTGGCACTAAGCTCTAATCTTGCTTTCTTTAACACACGTGACTTGGCCATAATGAGCTTCACAAATTCCATCTCAGGAGGTAAGTTACAGAACTTTAGTATCTGTAGTTCCTTGAGATGATCCAAGTCAAAACTTGACAGATTATGAAAGTCCATGGAAGATTGTTGAACAGGTAATTTTCTGCCATACATCTATGTAAAAAATATGTCATAATTGTCAACAAGTTAAAACGAAAACTAGTACAACGACAAATCATCATTTACCTTAAGGCAAATTATCGCCAAATTTGGAGAGTTCCTGATCAAACAAAGGGTAGAGGAAAGCTCATCTTGATTTGTGAAGCGCACACCCAAAAAAAGAGACTGGAGGTGGATTAATGGAGTTTGGAGCATTTGTGGCACACCACCTGCAGCGAAGTACTTTATCCAAATATCAAAATTTATATTAGCCTAGGCAATACTTCATATCAGACATCTTAGGGCGCGTTTTGGTTTGAAGATGGGAATAACTAATGGTATAGGTTTGAGGGGGAATGAGAATGAATTTCTAAACCTTTCATGTTTTATGGGGTACAAACATGACTAAGTTGATTGGTTTGATTCTAATTTTTAAAATCCAACCCGGTCACACAAACGTTTTCATTGGGAATAAAAGTCATACCATTATTCCCATATATACCCATAAACCAAACAACATATACCTTCAAAATTAGCAAAAATAATAATCTTAAATGAGATACAATCTTTAACTAAAGTAAATGTTACCTTCATATAATACTTTGAGATATTCAATGTTGTAACCAAAGGCACACACCGTAAAAGCTCAACAAATGTAAACTCATTTCCTCCTTCAGATTCAAAGTTCTCTTGAAAACATCCATTCTGCATTACAATAATATCATTAACTGATTGGTTTAATCAGTTTTGAAAAAAAAAATGGACTACACTGAAAATCTCTGTTTTAAAAAAGTTCAGTCCAAACCATCGTTAATGAGTGTATCAGACCAACCAAACCATCCAAAACTGGTTCGGTTTGTATTGGTCTGATGGTTTTGAAATTTACTTTATTAGTGAACTTAAACTATTATTAACAAATATTAAAAATAGATATCATCATTATTGAGTGTATTTGACATGAGAAGTTCAATTAAACACAATAAAAAGTTACAAGTAAAATTTAATAATAATAATAATATATACTTAGTATAAGGTATTGGAAAAGATATATAATATTTTCAGAAAATGTATTTACTATAACCTTGGTTTGGTTTGGTTTATATGGTTCAATTATAGAGCAAACCGTTAACCAAACCACTCACTTTGGTTTTGACTTTTTCAAACCACCGAATTGCTTTCAGACTTTTCAGACCGACCAAACCACTCCGATTACCTCGGTTTGGGTGGTTTGGTCGGTCTCAATGGATTGATGAACATACCAGAATGACTTCCTCAAGTAATGGGCAATTGGCGAGGAAATGTAGAAGCGCTTTAGCTTTAATCTCAACATTCCAAAAGAACATTCTCTGCAGCTTACCAAATCCATTAAACGTTAGTGGGGGGTCAAAATCACAATTTTCGAGTTTTAGTACTTCTAATCCATTCAGTGAAAAGAATGAATGAGGCAGCTTGTACTCGATAAAAAACACAAAGATCAAAATTTTCACATTATTGATCCTTGAAAGATAAAGTATTATCAGGTCAAACTCAGAACGGATAGGAAGCCCTCTGGCAGAAAATTCAAATTCAACTAAAGGTCCCTTGTGTAATAACAAAACATGGAAGATCGCATTGACAAGCTCATATATCTCCAACTTTATGCTATCACATGGCACTCCAACAAGGTAGTCATCAAATGCAAGTTTAGGCATGCTTTTCCAACGATACCTCCATTTCTTAGACAAAATGCTTGTTCTCAATGCATCTCGGATTGGCATAAGAGTTAGAATATTATCAACTATGTTTTGAGGAAGGGTGTTAATTATATCAGAAGTTAGGCATTGAATTTTCATCTTATCAACGTATTCCTTGCGGTTTAATACTTCCACAAGCTAGGCTGCAATGTAGAACAGGAAAAATAATAATTAATAAATAGTTATTTGCTAACATGTTGTGCGAGTATCAGTCGCGCATATATATCTCGATAATGATTAGAAATAGGGATTTTTGCTTAACATATATGCTTCTTATTTTTGAAATGCAAAGACTCACACCTACAGCCTTCTATTTGACATGGACTTAAAGTCTTAAAGCACCCATTGGAAATTTCTATTTAGGGGGTGTTCGGGTGGGACTTATTTTTGAAGCTTATTGATTAACATTATTATAAGCGGCGCATCTTGTTGCCCATTTGCCTACCATCCTGTTGTAAATTTTAATCCTCTTTTAAAATAAATTATTATAATAGTAAGTATAAGCTAATAAGATGTCTGTGTAAGCAAAGGTGGAGCTAGTAGGGGGCGAGCAGAATGAGCCTAACTTTGTATGTAAGTTTTTAATCCATAACCTAAATTAACAAATAATTTTTGTAGTTGACCCCTACCAATCAAGCAAGAAGCCATTGATCCATATAAATGAAAAAGGAGATAAAGCCTATTTGTACAACTTATAAGCCTGTGGTTTTTTAATGAAAAAATAAGCTTATAAGTATAAGCCAAAAAAATTAAGCTTATGACTTTTGATGCATAAACCAATTACAAGCATAAGTTATCAGCTTCAAAAATAAAGCTCACTAATCACGATATATACCCTCTAACTAAGTAATGGAATGCTAAATCCCTTATGAAATGTCGAAAATATTTTTTAGTTACATTTTAGGGGATGTTTAGCTTAGCATATTTTCTGGCTTATTTGTATTTGGTTTATCGTTGATAAGCCCCATTATTGTCGCTTATTTTTGAATTTATGATCTTATCATGACTTACAAGTCCAAAAATAAGCCACTAAGCTTGGAAATAAGTTGATAAGCCAAATAATCAAAAAAGTAAAGTTGAAATGAGGTTTAAACCACTATTCATGATGACATATCAGTAGCATCTGCATAAGTTGTATCAGTAAATAAAATAAAATTAAAAAATGAAAATAATTTACCTCTAGGGTTTAGGGCAGTGTTGAAAATTTGAAATACAGTAAATCAGAAGCAAGCAAGCAAGCCAATGGAGAGTAGTAATTAGTATAGTTGAATATATACCCTCTAATTAAGTAATAAATCCCTTATGGAATAAAATGTTGATAATAATTTTTTAGTTATATTTTAGGGAATGTTTGGCTTAGCTTATCTTATGGCTTATTTGTATTTGGGATTATCACTGATAAGCCCCATTGTGGCTTATTTTTGGATGTATGAGCTTATAATGACCGTAAATAAGCCAATAAGGTTGAAAATAAGCTAATAAGCCAAACAATAAAAAACTAAAGCTGAAATGAGCTTTATAACACTATTCATATCAGTAACATCTGAATAAGTTGTATCAACAAATGAAAAATAATTGAAAATAATTTACCTCTAATTGAATAAGTTGTTTCACCATGCCGCGCATTGCCCGGGCTTACTTTTAGTATATACAAAGATAGAAACCCTAAAGATGAGTAATGGGTTGGGATTAATGTTGTTTTAGGCCCATTATTTGGAATAGGCCGGATGATTTATACTTTACAAGAATGGTTTAACTTTAAGTCACGAGTTTTGGTTAATGATTTATATTTTATAGTTTACAAAAATATAATATAATATAAATAAATATAATAAAAAGTAAATGCAAAATAAAAACCCAAAGGTAAACCACCCATTTTTATACAAACCTATGGATGTTCTTCTAACTTTGGTTCGCAACCTTTCGGTTTGTAGTTAATCTATTGTTTTGGATCGTTTGTAGGGGACAAAATTTCAGGCTGTTGTGTTTGGTTGTTATTTGAGAAATTTTGGGTGTTTTTTTTTATAACAAGCTATCTTGCTTCTATTTTAAACTACCCCGAATACCTGAGATTAAACTCAAGACTTTCGAAAATACTCCAAATAACTTCACCCCACAGATTGAGAAGCGAGTCTCGAGCCCGAGTGGATTATGCCAAAGTTTCTTTTAATGAGGCGTTTAGTTCACCCGCATTCTATTATGTGTTTACCCTTTTGACACTCATGAACGGTGGAAAACGGGAAAAAAGAAAAATTAAAAAAAAAAACAAAACGACTAGATTTTTTCAATAGGCAACCCTTTTTGCCACTCATGAACAGTGGAAAACGACCAAAAAGGGCCAAAACAACTGGGTTTTTTGTTTTTTCTTTTTTGAAAGCAGATAGTGCGCCATGCTTACATTCATTTAAAATTAATTAGCTAAGAATCGTGAATCGAATGGGGATCAAACAAGAAACTATGCGGAACTTAGAACCAAGGAGATCTGATAGCCCAACCATATATCAAACGAGCCTACAAGTCTAACTAGGATCTGGCTTTGCTGCTCCATGTTTCAGTCTTGACTCGTGAAACTTGAAAACAGAGCAAGGCCTAGCTTTTGGTCATCTGAAGAGAAGGATTTCAAGTACATCAAATGAAAGCTCAACTTTCTCCTTGTTCACATTCCCATCGACCACACCAAAGCTCAACTTTGCACCTTCCAAATCCCCTAACTGCATTTGGATAAAGCTAAGTTTCAATATCAACACTGCTTTAGCAACCGGGGGGTCGAGTCACGTTTTATCAATTCCAAACATACTCCAAATTATTTGACTCAAATGATGACCTATAATCGAACTAATCACAAAAGCCTCATGAGATCAACCATACCCAACGAACTTTTGGTTCTGGTTCTCTCTAACAAACTCTCAAAACATATAAGAATGTACCTACAGTTTCACAACGGTTTCCAACTTTTACTTATAACCAAGTATTAACTTTTGCTTGAACTTGTTAGCTTAAGAGTTTGATAAGGCCTTTGAAATAAGTCAAGAAGCACCTCTCATATGGCTTCTCAAAAACAGCTGCTTTTTTTTTCTTATCAAATAAGCCCATAACCACAACACAAGTATAAGTTCTGGCAAAATTGTACTGAGATCCCACAAAAACCCGAACTAATACAAGTATATAACATAGTTGTCTAATACAATCATCACAAACTATCATTGTTTGTGATATTGCTCAACAAAACTTTTTCCAGAGCATTATCAAACATAATTCTCAATACAAATTCAACTATTACCGCTTTTATGGATGTATAAGTAGACAAAGGTTAATTCAGGTAAACACTACATAAAGAAAAAGAAAAAAAAATTGGACCTAAAAATGCAAAAACCTCAACCAACAGCATAAGCAAAAGTCGAGATAGTTGCATCCTAACATGAACAATGTACAGAGCAAAGTTTTAGGCAAAAGTGCATAAACAAGCTGACTTACTAAAGTGAATTAATAAAGTCTTTGTCGGCGTTCATATTACACTATACAAGTAGAGACTAGTAAAGGTTCTTCCTTTTCTTTTTTATTGTGAAGGCATGAGAGCTTCTCCTCATAGTTGTAGCAACACTCACATCTGCACGATAGACATTTTAATGTGTATTAGATGTAGCCGTTGTTTCAAAGAAACTAAAAGAGACAAAAAAGCATGTGAAAATAAACATCTGGTAATCAACCTCTTCCCTTTTTATAAAACTAGTAATTCAGCTTTTGCATCACATAAGTATACCAGAAAACCATTACAAGAACCCAATCAATGAAGCGCACAATAACTTCAAAAGGTCTAATTAGTGATATGATAGACAAAAACTATACTCCCACCGTCTCATGAGACTATGAGAGCAACAAAGCCAACTCTGGCAAGTTATAAGCAACTGGTTGGCTTTAGTTGCGATACTAATAATGATCAAACAGATATATTCACCTTTAATACTTGCCGAAAGGAAACTTTGAGATCTATATGCAGCATTAGATATTTGCTATCATTTCGAGAACCAGGCAAAAGAATATTTTAGTACTAGAAAAACCAAAAGTTGGTATTCCAGCCATATTCGACTAAAACTAATCACTCGTAACATAGTCAATAGTGACTTTTTTTTAGGCAAGTCATAAAGCGTATACCTTCATCTAAGAGATTTGAATGAGTGAACATCATTAGAAGAGTTGGTCTACCCCTAAAACATATACCCTAATCTAGGAAAGTTGGTCTAGCTCTCATTATGGACTTATGGTACTGTTAATTCAGTATCTGGGATCCAGCATAATCATTGATAGAACAAGCAATAACAGAAAGTTAGAAACAAACTCTTATAGATAAAAGAGATTTAAGGGAAAAAAACATGGACAGACACATACCAAGACCATGTAAATGATGAAAACTCTTAAACTTTAGGACTTGTTACAAAGGCATACAACTACTCAAAAATTGTAGAGCAAAATTAGGTATTCGTCGACAGTTTAGGATCTTAAATTATTCAACCAAAGGCATAAAACTACTCAAAATACACAGAAGCACAAGTATCATATTAATCTTAGTTTTTGACACATATTCTTGATGTTGCTCCACTTCAAACAACTTGCGATATCATGTAGTACAAATTTATTCTTGCACACCAGCAATGACGGATGGTTGTAGGCAACAATGTCACACACCCAATACCCAATACTGCTAGGCCAAAGTTCCTTTGTTGGGTGGTACTCAGTTACTACTACAATTCTCTAGTCCCATAATTGATTTCAGAATTTTCTATAAGTGAACCCATCCTCACCAGCCGGATTGGTGGTGGAGGACGGGTGGTTTGGGGTGTTTGGGTTTGCTATAATACCTGCATAAACACTTAAATAAGCAATCCCAAACCCCCTCTACCCGGTCCCACGAGTACGCCGTGTCAATAAAGTAGACTCGTGGGATTTCCAGGGTTACCATAAGTAAATAATAATAAATACAATCAAATACCTTGAAATATCAACATTATTAGCCTATCCAGTTGAATTAAATTTAAAATCAATCAATAAATAAACAAAAAATAAGAAAGTAAAAAAAAAAAGGACTTACTTAATTAGGGCCGGGGAGTTGGGTTAGCATCAGTAGAGTCAGGGGGGGAATCTGAAACGTCATCGTTTTGATTATGATGATGATGAGTATGAAAAGAAGGGATAGGATTTTCGCCCTTAATGACCCAGCCAAGAGCAAAGAAAGAAAGGCCAGCAAGTATAGCAGTGCCCCAAGCATGTGAATACCACTTACTGTATTGTCTGATAGCGAATTTCCATTGTTCTCTTAGAGTTGCTGCATCTGGGTTTGTTATTTCAGGTGGGTTCGGATAATTAGTATTATTTGATGTTGGTTTGAAATGATTACCGATTTGGCTGGAGAATTTGGTAGGTTGAGGAGGAGGAGGTGGTGGTGGGTTTGTTGGCGGTGGGTTTCGACGGTGGTGGTCATCCTCTGTCATAGCTTGCTGCTTGATTTCACTCTAGAGAGTGTGATAGTGATCTTATAAGTTAGAGTAACTCATTTGTAAGGGAAAATAAAAATTAAATGGAAATTATACTACTTTATTTTAGAGTAAATTGCAATTTTGGTCCTTGAGTTATTACCACATTTGCAACTATAGTCCATTTCACTTATTTTTCGCTGGTGGTCCAAAATTCGTGTTTTCGTTGCAACTGTGGTCCAAAAGTTAACATCTGTCAAATTGGGTCCGTTATGTGGTCACGTGACACCCACGTGATGGGCAAAAACGTAATAAGCCACCCTTTAAAACCCCCTGAGGATCAATTAGTATATTTGGTTTTGTTCGTATATGATGGGCAAAAACACAAGTATATATGGCTTTGTTGGTATATGATACTGGCAGTGATGAGTATATCTGAATTTGTTCTGTATCTATTTCTATCACACCTGATGGCTTCATCAAACGAACCGATTTCAAACACAATACTAAAATCATCATCATCATCCCACCACCACAATACTAAAATTGAAATAAAGAAACCCATTTCCAACTAAAATTGAAATACAAACCATGGATTTACTTTAGCAGACGAAGATTCCTTGAAGTACATATACAATTACGCCCAACACTCTCCTTATTGGGTTTTTCCTTTTCTTCTTTGAGTATGGTTGCTGCCGGAAAAGTTTGATGTCGGTGGTGTTGTTGCCGGAGGTGATAGCCCTAATGAGAGGGAGATTGATAAACCCACATAATATCCGGTGAAACCCAGATATCCGGCGAATCCCCAAGATCTCCAGCCACCGATTATGTTCTACTTCATTCACAATTGTTAGGCGAAAACCGGGAATTCGCAAAAGGAGGTTTTGACCGGAATACGAAGAACAACCGCAATCAATCAGTTTAGAGGGTATCGTAGTGAAAGTGAAGGCGGTGGTGGCTGGTGGTGATGGCTATGGCTATGGCGGTGCATCTTGTGATACGACAAAAAAGGGTCACCGGAAAATCATTGAGAAATGGGTTTGGAGGGTATCGTATAGGTCGAAGATGAAGCAAAGTTTGATATACTATGGCAGATTTTCAGATACCAAACAACCATGGCAGATTTTCAGATCTAAGCTTCTTTTTAAGAAATCTATTGTATGTATATCTAGATAAAATCACCACCGGCCACCGACACCACCATAGTCACCACTTAAACGAAACCCGAAATTATTCGGAGATGGGTTACATACCAGGATCATACCTGAGCTTAAATTACTTAAAAAGGTAATGGTTAGTGATGACATTGGATTTGTTGTAGATTTGTTATGATTTTGTGACTTTCAGAAATACATATTGGATTTTGATTTTATGATTATGATAGACTTGTTTTGATTATGTTTTGGATGATGCTGTATGTATACACGACTGGGGTGGGCTTCATTTTAGTTGTTGTATATATAGATATAGATGTAGACATGGGAAATGGATTTTATGTATGTATAGATATGGATATAGATGTAAACATAGATCTGGAAAATGAGTTTTATGTATGTGTAGGTATAGATGTAAACCTGGTTTATTCATGAAGATGATGATGATAATTTTTCGAAAACGTTCACGTTTGGTCCTTTATGCCCTGGAAATGACAGAAATACCCTCACGTTTAAGTCACGTGTGGGAGTTAACGGATGCCAGTTAACGTCCGTCAAAATTTAGGACCAAACGTGAACATTTACATCATTTTAAGGACCACCAATGAGGTTTTGAAGTTTTAGGGACGAAACTTGATTTTTTGGACAACCACAGGGACCATTTAGGCACTTCTCTCTATAAATATATGTATGTATAGTATGTATGTAAGCGGGGCTTTTAGGAAGCCTCACTCCACCATTTTTGGGGGCTTCTTATCATCTTACGCACATGCCACGTTGTAACACCCCACCTGTGGCGGAAACGTGAGATGCAACTCAAAGGATATTGCACATGGATATTACACAGAGAATCTACATGATTTCATATAAGGCTCAAGTTATACATAAAAAGTCTATCATCTAAATGCATCAACCAATCCTTAGGTCCAGCTAAAGCCATCAACTCCTAACTTGCAAGCGACTACTGATACCTAAAAAGATACTTGAAAGTGTCAACACAAGGTTGGTGAGTTCGTAGGTTTATTTCGCAAAAACAAGTTTTGTCGCGACGTTGATTCATAATATCCACATATATATATATATATATATATATATATATATATATATATAGTTCAAAATCTCCGAATCAATGTATAAAATCATGGTTTATACATAAATATACACACATATGTATAAAATGTTTAACCTGAATCAACCAATATAAAACTTGAGTACAAAGTAGACGAGCCAATATAAGTTTACCAAATGTTTTCACATTGATCAAAGGTTTACTTATAATTATAATCACGTATATGGCCTTACGGTTCTCCAACCTGCCATGCCTTTTCTTGAATCCAACCGTCTCATGGTATGTGGTCTTACGGTTCTACAACCTGCCTTAGGATCCATATAGAAGGAAATCGAACACACAGAAATAACCACACAATCATAACCACACAGAAATAACCATGCATAAATAACCACACAAAAATAACCACATAACGATTTACCTCATACAATCTACCACAATAAGATTCATCCCATACGATCTACCACAATACGATTCATCTCAAATGATCTACCATATACCGATTCATCTCATACGATCCACCATTCGTGTATTACGTCTTATTGATCATGTGTCATGTAATACTACTCATTTATCATGTTTCACGATTTCTCATTCGTATTTTACGCTTTCTTAGTCGATTTACATGTATACATAAAGTATAAATTTTGATGTAATAGCATAGAAAGCAAGTATACGAAAAATATACATTTTTGTATACGGCATGTAAACAAATAATTTAAGTATCTTTTCACCCCAAAACATGATAAAAAGGGGCTACGAAACTCACCTGAGACGTAGGCTAAGTA
>JAOEHQ010034130.1:0-12961 GCA_025447715.1 Asclepias incarnata | reverse complement strand
ATAGCATGTACCTGGTATCCAACATGCAGCCTCTTTCCACCTCTGTGATAAGGAATAATGACAGGACGTTTGTCAACGTATTCCTTAGAAACAAGTGGTTCTACTCTGAACAGAAGACCAAATATATTTCACGTCAGGTGTCAAAACAGAAAGGCTCTTTTAATTTAACATGGAAGGAATCATGTGAAAAGATTACAAGTGTGAAAGCAAAGTAATAATGTCAACAAGAAAATGTACATCAGTATATAACTAAAGCAAAGTAATAATTTCACACAATTTCTTTACAATAAACAACAAAAATTTTAATAAAACTACTATAGCTTGCTTTTTTCTATCTTGGATGGTGGCAAAAATCACTTATTTCCTTACTTGAACATTGTGTTTCTTGATAACACTATTAACTCAACCTTGTTTTAACCCATCCAAGTTGCTCAACACACCAATTTGTAACCCCTCGTTAGCAAGAAAGAAAAAAAAAAGTGTGATAATGATGTATTGTGAATGATACTCAACCATCAGCTCTGTCATATTGACCAGAGGTATGTTTTACAGATACTCACCCATCAGCTCTGCCACATCTTTGAACTTCATTGATTTGGCATGCTGAGCTCTAAGCTTTCCGCTAACAATCGCCTGAGAAAGATAATCGATGCTGAGAAAAGTAACAGCCTGTTGTACTAACATGGAATATATAAGCATCTATAAAACATACCTTGCACCCCTTGGCTCCATTTGCCATAACAAATCACAGAACACCATAGCAAGCCCTAAAAACAATTGAATAGATTATCAGTTTTAGTAAATCCTATAGAAATTAATCTGAACTATATCTTACACTTGAAGCTGAATGAACCAAAAAATAACGACCCATTTCATTGCAAGAATGGATACGGTATTAGGCTATTAGCCTATTATGTATTACAAGAACGACCTATTTCAATTGTTTTTAGGGCTTTTTTTAACCACTAATGGAGGACAAACACTGTATACGTTTATTTAACCACAAACAATAATATCCAGCCAAATAAACTCTAGGTAAAGCCTGAAGCCACTCATCACGTTTAAGACCACAAGGTATTGCATCCAATATATGATTTAAAAGATTACCTCGTTAATATATCGCTGCAGCATCAAATACAGAAAAACTTTAATTACCTGCATTAGATCTTGAGTAAAATACAGAAAAACTTAGTAAATAGATGGATGGTAGTTTTCATTAGTTTTTCATGAGATCAAATAAATCAATAATAATACTTAGCTAAAAAAGAATGGGTCAACAGTGAGGAATAAGAAAATTACAATTGCAATAATATTTGAACAAATTAACTATAAATAAAAGGGGCCAAAATAGTGACTGTTAGTCAATGAAGAACAAATCAAATGAACAAATCAACAACACTATACTATTACCTAAGAATTAAGAACAGTAATTTGAGCAGATATCTGTGGTGCGACTGTGGGATGGTGCGGCGGCGGTGCAGCTGTGGGATGGTGCGGCGGCGGTGGAGCTGTGGGATGGTGCGGCGGTGGTGGAGCTGTGGGATAGTGCGGCGGTGGTGGAGGTTGATGTAGCGGCGTGATGGACTCTGATGTGGCGGCGGTGTGGTTGGTGCGGCTCAGATGGATGGAGGTTGTGGTGGTGGGATTGATTGCGTATTTGCGTTAGGGTTTTGATGGAGAGGGAATACGAATGAAGTTGTAATGGGAATACCAATTTTGGGGAAAGTTGAAAGTGTTTGGGTAGCTATGTGGAGGGAACTTACAAACTTAGGCGGTATAATGAAATTTTGGGAAAATTTTTAATTTTTGGCTTTGTACAATTTATAAAACTAACTTGGATTTCAAGTATATATTATAAAAAACATAATAACGAACATTTTCATATCAAAAACGATATTTATATATTATAAAAAACATAATAACAAACATTTCTAATATTAAGAATGTAATAAATCAGTTTACAAAATATCACTAATAAATCATAATGTAGAACTTAAAAAACAAAAATCAATAATAAATTGGAACATTTTGTGACGTTTTTCGTTGTACGTTTTTCAGAAAATAAAAAACAAAAAAACAATGTATTAACATTTAAATGGGTTGTTAGAATTTAATATTAAACCAAATAATTACATTTTTAAAATAATAACTTCACGTAGCAAGAGGTATATCAATTCATACTCTTTCGGCGTGGTCGGATCTTAAGTAAATAGTGTTGTCAATAACATCATCTGTTGATAAAATATTAGCCGTAGAAAATGGAGGCAGCTCATCAAATTGATCGTATTCTTCACTTTCTACAACATTCTCAACACCAAGTATGCGTCGTTTTCCATGTAGGACGATGTGTTGTCTTGCATTAGTTTTATTTAAATTATTGAGAAACATATTGGGCCCAAAAGGCCCAATGATTGAGAAACAAATGTTATTGGGTCATATTTCACTCGAATTGTCCTATTAGGCCATATGTATGTATGTATGTATGGATGTATGTATGCACAACATATGTTCATCAACCTCGAATTGTCCTATTGGGCCAATATATGTTCATCATTTGTATAAATGGGCCAAATGGGCCGCGTGTGTTTGTCTTTCACTCGAATAGGCCTATTGGGCCTTAAACCTCAATTTATTATCTCATGTGGGCCTAATAGACCCAATATGTTTCTCAATCATTCGTTTGGGCCTAATGGGCTAAGTATGTATATAACTCGTGTTTTTGGGCCTATTGGGCCAAAATACGTTCATCATTTGTATAAAATGGGCCAAATGGGCCGTGTGTATTCGTCTTTCACTCGAATGGGCCTATTGGTTATGTAAATAGGAAAGTCGTTTTAGTTATGTAAATAAACCTATTGGCCATTTTGAAGTCAAATTTGGAATGTCCCATATGTTGTATTAAGCAAATCTGCAGGTTTTTGTGTATTGAAAACAAGTTTTGATCATGAAATGGTTAGAAAGCGTTTTGGTTGTCAATTTAGGTCATTTGTTCCGTTTAACTGTTTTTGTGGCAAATTTGGAATGTTAAACGAAAGTATTCTGTAAGTTTTGGCATGACGAAAATGAGTTTTAAGTTCATTCTGTTCATTTACAACCTACTCATCAATATCCGTTGGATGAAGCGGTTCATTAATGGATATTCTAATGACTTCATAAGTTTTATTTTTATTATTATTTTTTTTAAAAGTTCATTTTCGGGTGGTACTCGGATCGTTATCCATATCCGTTTTTACTTACTTGCATTATATATACTAAACATGGTTCAGGCAAAGGGAGTATGCATCGTGTCTAATGTCCATTGTCATTCCTAGCAAGGCCTTTACACTACCAAAATCATAAAATTCCTTTCAAACTATCTTATATCTCAATACTTTGAGGCCACGTGCAATAATAAACAACTTTATCAACTCTGCATACTATAAATGAACTTCTATTCGACGAGTTGTTCGTTGAACACCATGACCGTTTTATAATCTTGTATGTGTATACTCTTAATTCTGAAGTTTAATTGTACATCAATGCTAATAGCTTTATATATTAGTATACCAACGACTACTTAAAGACTTATTATTTATGGATTTTAAAAAATATTTGGAACGAACGAACCTTTAATAGTCTTATTCACATCAATTCCTAATCTTTAAATTTCCGACAGATTTTCCGAGGGAATCAACCCACGTGAATTTCTAAAGAATTTTCTGACACCTTATTAAGTGTTGTATTTTTTAATTAATTCTTATTATTAATTTACCTATGTTAGTTTCCGATGGATTTTCCGACGCATTATTAAGTTTGTATTTTTTTTTTAATTCTTATTATTAATGTTAATAATACCTACAGATTTTCCAACAGATTTTCCGACAGATTCTCCGACGGATAGAAAAATAAATAAACAAAGATTAAAGATAAATATAATTGCTACGGATTTACCGATGGAATATAAATCTATCAAAAATTGCATCGGAAAATATGTCAGAAACTGATCATTTTCCGACCGATTTTCCTACAGATATAATTATGTCGGAAAATCCGTCGAAATTCTGTCGAAAAACAGTCGCTAAACCGCATAATAGACTTTTGTCGGAGTTTCTGTCGGAAATTCATTGAAAATTTCTGACGGATTGGATTCTGTGGGAAAAATCTGTCGAAAAATAGCTTTTTTCTAGTAGTGACCACACGGGAACTATTGGATGCAGGTGTTATTCGAGATAGTCAAAGTGAGTTCGCTGCCCCGGTAGTGTTGGTAAAAAAGAAGGACGGCCAATGGCAGATGTGTATGGATTACCACTGGTTAAACGAAGCCACTATAAAAAAATAAATTCCCCATTCCACTTAACGAAGAACTGTTAGACGAGCTTGGGAGTGCCACTATATTTTCAAAACTTGACTTACGGTCCCGCTATCACCAAGTACGTATGTATCCAGGGGATATACACAAGACGGCGTTTTAAACACACGAGGGACACTACGAATTCCTTGTCTTGCTACGAACGCAGCCACCTTTCAAGCCCTCATGAACCAAGTATTCAAGCCATTTCTAAGAAAAGGGGTACTTGTGTTCTTTGATGACATCTTAATTTATAGCAAAAGGGTAGAACAACACAATGACCGCCACTTGAAGCAAGTATTAACAATGATGAGGGAACACCAACTTTTTGCAAAAAAGTCGAAGTGTGTATTTGGGGGAAAGGCAATGGAGTACCTAGGACACATTATATCAAAAAAAGGTGTTCAGACCGACCCATCAAAGGTGGATGCAATCAACAGTTTGCCATTACCCACAACTCTTAAACAACTATGAGGTTTCTTGGGCATCACCGAGTACTATAGACAATTCATAAGGTCATTTGGAATTATTGCAAAACCCCTTACTGATCTACTAAAAGAGGATGCATTTAGGTGGAATGAAAAAGCCCAGCAAGCATTTGAACAACTCAAAAACGCCCTTTCCTCAGCCCCGGTTCTTGCCTTAAGAATTTTCCAAAACATTCGTGGTCGAAACGGATGCCTCGGCGTGTGGTTTAGGAGCAGCGCTGATGCAAGATAAACATCCCCTCTCATTTCTCAGCAAGGCTCTATCGTCAAAGCAACAAATGTTGTCTGTCTATGAAAAGGAACTCTTAGCTATTTTGATGGCAGTTAAACATTGGCGCTATTATCTCATTACCGGCCACTTCCTTATCCGGACCGACCAAGAAAGCCTCAAGCATTTATTGAACCAAAAGGTGACTACCCCCTTACAACACAAATGGTTAGCTAAATTGATGGGATATGATTATTCTATTGATTATAAAAAAAGGCAAGTAAAATATAGTAGTGGACGCCCTTTCACGTGTGCAAGGAGTAACATTGTTCACTACCACTCTTGCCACCTTTGAACCACTATTATTGCAGAGAATTATTAAGAGCCAGGAAGAAGACCCACTTGTGAAAGCCATAATGAAAGAGTTAAAAAATGGGAAGGCAGTAGCTAAACATTGATGGAACGGACAATAGGTGGCCAAGAAAAATAAAATGGTGGTCCGCAAAGACCCGTCGCTACAACTGGAAATTATCAGGTTATGTCATAGTTCACCAGCAGGTGGGCATTTGGGTATTCACGCAACAACACAACGCATTAAAGGAATGTTCACGTGGAAGGGTATTACAAAAATGGTACGGGAATTTATTCGGGGTTGCGATGTTTGCATGAGAGGCAAGCCCGAGATTATAGCTTCACCGGGTCTTCTTCAACCTTTACCTATACCTGACATAGTTTTTGCTGATATATCAATGGATTTTGTAGTGGGGTTACCAAAGGCACAAGGGAAAGATACAATTTTTGTTGTGGTTGATCGTGTGACAAAATACAGCCACTTTATGACACTTAGCCATCCGTATTCTTCCAAGGATGTAGCTCAAATTTTATAAGTGCTTTTTGGAAGAAATTCATGGCGTTGCAAGGTGTCACAATTAACCTGTCAACAGCTTTCCCACAAACAGACGGACAGACCGAGGTTGCTAATCGTTGCTTAGAGGGGTATCTCCGGTGCATGGTAATGGAGAGACCTCACACATGGGTTCAGTGGGCTTCCTTAGCCGAATGGTGGTATAACACTTTCCACTCTGCTATAGGTCATTCTCCCTTCGAAGCTTTATACGGGTTCCCACCGCCCATTTACATCCCATATGTTCCAAAAGATGCACAGGTACCAGAGGTGGATGTGTTTATTCAAGATCGAGAAACGACTCTTAAACTATTGAAGGAATCACTGATAAAGACTCAAACCCGGATGAAACAACAGGCAGACAAGAAGCGAACTGAGCGAGAATTAGAGGTCGGGTCATGGGCTTACCTTAAGCTTAGACCTTATATGCACAACACAATGAGGCTTCATAAGCACTCGAAACTTACACCTAAATACTTTGGACCATTCATCGTAGTGGAAAAGATTGGTAGTATAGCGTACCGTTTGGACTTACCAGATGACACTCAAATTCATCTTGTGTTCCATGTCTCTTTGTTGAAGCCAGCTGTTGGGCCACCTTACAAGGTATTTCCGATTCCACGAGACTCTCGATTTCATCTACACCCGGTGCAGTTGCTGGATAAAAAGTTGGTGAAAAGAGGTAATCGAGCAGCTATACCAATGGCGACTTGGGAATACCTTGATGAGCTGAAGCTACGGTTCCCTGATTTTGAGTTTACTTTTTGAGGACAAAAAGTTGGTTTAACAGGGAGTACTGTTACGTTATTATTTTTATTTATTGTTTTTAGTTATTGTTGAAGGGGCAAACTGCCAATTGTCTTTTATTGTGGGTTGGATTTGTAATTGGTTGAACTATATTATCTTCGTTGAATGCAAGGCTGAGGATCATCAGCAAAATTAGCCAATATCTCTTCTCTCTTTTAGTTTCTCTCTTCCATTATCTTTTACCCTAACAGTACGTACCATGTTGATGGTTAAGGATTGTTTCCAATTCTATTCATAAGACCAAGAAACAAACTTAGATTCCAAGTCAACTGAGGAACTTGATTGAACTGGGATTCTCTCATATCCTAGTTGTTATTAATTTAATTATCCTATCATATTCTTCGTAGTTCTTTATTGTGGAGATTATACTCATGAGAGGACTATTTCTTGAATTCATATCATTAATCCGAGTCTCTGACCTGAACAAAACTTTTATGATATAATGATGCATATCGAAATAAATTAACCAGTACCGTGTCAATCCTAATTGTTAGCAACAAAAACATATGGCGTTTACTTCTAATAAAACTCGGATATTTTCTTATGTTTTCCTGATCATTCGTTCTTTTGGATTGCCTCATAGACCTTTTCCTATTTAGGTGCTTTAAGATATTCTCAAGTAGACTAGTGAGAGTCTTTCCTGTTTAGGTGCTTTATTAAGATATTCTCAAGTAGATTCGTGGAGTGAGTTAAACCATAAAAAAGCATAATATTTTCCGGAAATAGAGAGATTTTTCGATCAACTGCTTCCACATCTCAGGCTTTTCCATGCTTTGTATGTGAACTCATAAATATATGTTAGTACAGAGCTCAAATTGCTACATTGATGCTAAAGTCAATCGCATACTTTTTATTAGTATATATAACTGAACATGCAACTAGTTCAGAACAGACATCCAGTTGTGAGGATGGTCCTAAATGAGTTCAACAAAACCAGCCTTTCCCTTCTACTACTCTTTTGCATATTAAACCATGAATTATGTGTAGGCTCCACTCCAACAGAAAACGAAATCCGTGTAGGAGTGGGGATCATTCTTGATATGGAGTCATGGATAGGGAATTCCGTTCACAGGTGCATTACCATGGCAATAGATGATTTTTATGCTCTTAACCACAGTTACAAAACAAGAATAATTCTTTACGCAAGGGACTCCAAGGGAGATCCAATTAAAGCTCTATCCGCTGGTACGTTCTCTTGTGTATTTTCTTCAATTGATCACATTGGGTATAGTTATTTTTCTTGAAGTTTGTTTCTTTTTACTTGTGTGGGCAGTAAATCACCTTCTGCACAGTGTGAAAGTGCAAGCCATCATGGGTCCAGGAACAAGTCTTCAATCGAAGTTATTGGCCTTGTTTGCAGATGAAGCGAGAGTTCCTATTTTTTGTTTTGCTGGTGTGTCCTCGTTGGAATATCCTTACTTGGTCCAAATCAAAGAAGACGAGTCTAATATGGCTAAAAGCATTGCCTCCCTTGTGGAATCGCATAAATTGAGGAATGTTACATTCATTTATGAGGACACCGATGATGGGAAAGAGATCTTACCTTATCTGGTAGAGTCATTCCAAGATAAAAACATCCAACTCACTTACAGATGTGCCATTTCTACTTCAGCTACGCTAGATGAAATCACTAAAGAGTTGCATAAGGTCATGTCTTTTCACTCAACTATAATTATTGTACATATGTCACCTTCACTAGCATCTAGCTTTTTCTTGAATGCAAAAAAGTTAGGAATGGTAAGGGAAGAATATGCATGGATTTTAACTGAAAAAACAATTGATGTCTTGCAATCAGCAAACTTTGAAGTTATTGAGTCATTACAAGGGGTATTAGGTTTTAGGTCATATGTTCCAGCATCAAGCAGGCTGTATAACATAACAACAAGATGGCACGATTTCGTTTACAGAAAAAACTTAACCAAACTAACGAAAGAGGTGCCGACGCCTGCTATATGGGCGTATGACACAATGTGGGCACTTGCTGAGTCTGTTGAGAAGGCTGGAGTACCACATAATGGTCCATCGCTTTTAAACGAGGTTTTGAAAATCAGGTTTAAGGGTTTAAGTGGAGAGTTTCACCTTAGTGAAGGAAAACTGATCTCCAATGGGTACGAGATTATGACTGCCATCAACTACGGTGAACAGATAGTAGGATATTGGACACCTTCAGAAGGAATTAGGAGTGCACACCTCCTGATTAACAGCCTCCATCAATATTCTGGTCTAAATACTCAAGCTGTTAGCTGGCCGCCTGGTAGGTCTACGACTTTTCCAAGAGGTCGTGTGTTACTTACATCTCCAAGTAAAAAGTTAAAAATTGGTGTTATTAAGATAAAAAACTTTAAGTACTTCATGGATGTAGATTATGATGTTGAGAAAAATGTTACTACGGCCACTGGGTTCTCTATAGATGTATTCAATACATGCATTCGTGCGTTATCATATGAAGTGCCTTACGTACTAATTTCATATGAGAACGCCACTTACGACGATCTTGTGCAGAAGGTCTATAATCAGGTATATATTGGTTTTCTTACTGCAATCAGAACACATAAGCTACGATTTACTTATAAAAATAACTAATCTTGTAATCTCTGACTATGTTTCTCGATAGGAAATAGACGCAATCGTGGGGGATTCAACAATCTTGCCCAACAGATCTGAGTATGTTGACTTCACAGCAACTTACTCTGACTTGGGTGTTGGAACACTAGCAAGAATCAAGAAACATGACATATGGTTCTTTTTGAAGCCACTGGACATGGGTCTATGGCTAGCTGCTATCACTTCTCTTATCCTAACTTGCATTGTTATTTGGGCCATTGAATCTGTTAATCAACAAGATCAGCAACCTCCCAATCAACAATCTAACACAATTGGAACAATCTTCTGGCTCATGCTAATGACCATCTTTTTTTCTCAAAGTTCTCCCTCTTTCTCTCTAAGATACTTTTTAACTATCTGAAATATATTAATTAAGATCTCAGAGTATGTTTCATTTGTATTGTAGAAGAGGAGCTGAAGAGAATACTGTCAAAGTTTGTATTGTTTATATGGTTACTTGCAGTGCTTATCTTGGTCTCGGGCTACAATGCAACATTGTCTTCAATGTTAACAATAGAGCAATTTCAATTTGCTTCAAAGGGGGGAATTGTGGGATTTCATGGCGGAACTTTCATGAGAGGAGTGACAATCAGCAACTTGCACTTTGAAGGTCATAAAAATAGACCATTCTACTCATATGAGGATTATGCTCATGCTTTATCGAAAGATGGTGTTGCTGATGCCATCGTTGATGAAATTCCTTACATAAAAATGTTTCTAAGCAAGTACCCAGGTGACTATGACTTGATCTCCGTTCAACCGATCACTTCTGGTTTTGCTTTCGTAAGTACCCCTTTTCTTCTTCATCACTTGCTCTATTTTTCCTTGACCCACACATAAACAAGTGCATTTTTTTCATTGTAAGATTGTCACATCTTTTTATGGGTTATCTCCCATCTTTTATTATACTTAGAGAATATCTTCTACGTTTCTTTTTTTGTCAAATATGTATACAGATCTTCCAAAAAGGTTCGCCGTTGGCACAAGATATGTCTAGAGAGATTGCAAGAATAAGATTAGATGGAACTCTAGCAAATTTGGAGAAGAACTGGTTTGAGAATCGGCTTTCTATTCCATCCCGAAATTCTACAAGGGAAAACGCCATGAAGCTTGATAAATTTGGTGGTGTGTTTATTGCTAATGCTACTGCTTTGGGTCTCGCCTTTACTTTAGCCGCAGTATGCTACTTTTTGGCAAGACCGGGGATCCAGAATATAATGAGACCGGTACTTAAACGTATTTCAGATATGATGATAAAGATTACTACAAGCGTCGTTGGGCTGTTGGTCCAGTGGTCAAATGGGTTTTTCGGTTGGGTTTCCTCTCTGTGGCGTGTCGTGAAGACCTGGGTTCGAGTCATGTGACGCTCGATTAGGTCGTGCATTGGTCGGTAAAAAAAAAGAAAAAAAATTATACTACAAGCCTTTTCGAGGGTGGGGCACAGGAGACAGGACCACCCTCAGATTTAGCCCACAATTTAAAAATTCTTCCTTTTTCCTTAATAAACAAGCCCATGCCCTTTTATAATAAAATCCCATATATGTCCATTTAATCACTGCCAAGTCAACTGCAATACATTTTTTTTGTGTTTCTTTCATTCTCATGGAATCAAAATATATTCTAAACCACTAGTATATCTCTTTTGATCGTATACTATCTTCTTTCTCATTGGAATTCTTCTTATTAGAGTGTACTTACATTGTGATAAATATTACATATTGCGGTATATTTTCCAAAAAGGAGTTTGTTGTTTATAGCTCTTAGTATTATGGATAAGACAAAATAAAATGTCCGGTTATTTTTTTTTGGACAATATTTTACTATATAATCACCTTCCAGGCATCTTATATTATCCAATTACGTAGTAGAGCTTCGGACGTGACTTCTGACACCAAAATAAGAACGACACCAATACGAGGGTGGCGTCCAGAAGCCGGCGTCGGTTCGAGTATTTTGTTTTCGGACGCGGAAGACGAAGAGAGAGAGAGAAGTGGGGTTGGTTTAGTTTTGTTCGTTTTGTTATGTGTGTGGGGTATATATATATGTGTGTGGGTATAATAATAAAATATTTGAGAATGAGATGATGAATAAGGCTTAGTACGAGGGGATGTTCTTGGAGAGAGAAAAGCTGATGCGGCGCTGATGTGGCTGGAAGAATAGGGTGTTCTAGTGTTTGCTACTACGGAAGGCCTTATTATATGATTCTCATCTCATTATTCTAAAGTCAATTAGCATACTTCATCTGTTATAAGCTTATAATATAATTAACTAATGTATGAATTAGTTTTGCTCAACAAGAACCTAGCTTAGCTACTCCCATTTGCAAGGCTGGTGCGCTCAACATGCACTACCAAATCAGCCATCCGCTTTTGCTAATACCATTGATGACATTCCAAACCACCAAGTATGTACACACTACGTTCCATCTGAAAACGACGACATAAAGATAGATAACGAGATTTTAGTAGGAGTGGGAATCATTCTTGATCTGACTCATGGATTGGGAAGTCCATTCGCACGTGATTTAGCATGGCTATATCTGATTTTTATGCTCTTAATCACAGAACAAAAGTAGCCCTTTACATGTGTTTAATTGCAAGATTAATGTCACACCCTGGTTTCCGGTGTGACTTATTGAGATCATAAACACAAATTATAACAAACAACCTCTAAATGAGACGTTTTTATTGATAATGACATTTTATTCGTTACATAATTATAAGTACGAGTTCACAATTATTAAATGAGATTTTCTAAACAAAGTAATACAAGAAAATCTCTTTTACCCACGAAATATGTAGATGTGACTTACAGAGTGAACTCCATCGCTATATCTTAGTTTCCTGATAAATACACGCTAAAATACATCAACATAATGTTGGTGAGCTCATGAGTTTACCATAAATATTCACATGGATCACAAGATTTCACTAGTAGTATATCATAAAAGATATAAAAAGACAAATAGTTTTGTATGCTATGCCTTGAGTGCCGGTGCCTTAACATATTGTTACCCCTTAAAGTAGTGTTTCACTTCAACACTATTAGTTCAAATATTATATGCCCGTTTCCCAAGTTAGCATGACTAACCCGGGCAGGGGTATCAACCCCGATAGTACTATCCATAATATTCGCGCATTTGTTTCACGGCTCAAGTTACCAAGGGGATTTCATGAGTTATTTTTACATAGGCATACACAAACTATTAAAACACTTGTATCCATAAATTGAGCAGTGTATTTTTACCCCAAAATAGTTTAAAAAGGGGTCCATGAAACTCACCTTAGCCGCAAGATGATGACAACCAAATGATGTTTTCCGGATTTACGTATGACCTGAACATGTTTAGAGTTTATTTAATGGCCTTGCATTTTATAGAAAATGTTATTATTTATATATTTTCTTATGTTTAGTGTTAGGTCCAACAAATACGATGGCTTAACCCTAAATAATATAATATGAATTATTATCCAAGACTTACAAGTTGAAAAGAACTTAACTTGATAAAACGAATTCAATCCTCAAAATAAATATTAAGAACTTGATGCTTAAATACAATAAAAGTAAAGAACACAAATTGTAATTTTCAAATGTATTTTATTTATGAATAAACAAAATACAAA
>JAOEHQ010034119.1:0-12962 GCA_025447715.1 Asclepias incarnata | reverse complement strand
TTTATGGGTCATGAATACCTTCTTTTTCATTCAAACTAAACTTGATTATTTTTCTACATAATATAATATACGTAATAAACATATAAATCTATTAAAATGTTAATGTGTGATAATATAATATTTTGACAAATATAAATAACAATATAAATAAATTCAATAGATAAAGTGGAAAACCAAATAACCTACAAATAATAGGAAAAAAGATGGAATAGTGTGGTCCATAGTTACAGAATTTGGTGAACTTCCCACGAATTTCGATTTGGTTCGTCCGTACCGAAATCGGGATCGAACGCGATCCCATTCTCCTTTGGTTCGCGAGTTTTAGGATGAAAATGGCGATCCCAGATTAGCAAATTTAGCAATCCCAAATAGGCTGGTTCAGCGAATTTGAAGGGTTGGTCGACAATTTTTGAAAGTGTCAATTCTTTCCTGATAGTGTCCATTTGTTTTCATAAATAACGATTATTAAAACAGAAACAATGATATTAATTACAGAAACAAAATCAAAGTATTAAACACCGGTCTTTATAAACAAAAACAAATCAAATCAATATCAAATTCCAAATCAAGTATACTTTGAAATTTGGAGTATCTAATATATGAATCTATTATTGTATTTTAACTTCGGGTACATCATACCGGATCGTACCAAAGCGAACCGAAATGAGTCTACCCCCCTTCGAACCAAATTTTAGGGACCTAGCGAATTGCAAATTCGTACCGGAGCGAACCGCGACTCAGGTAACTATGGTGTGGTCCCCAGTCCACCGTCTCTCTACTATATGCATCTTTATTCGATTTCTGCGAACCTTTTATAATCTTCTATCCAATTTGACCTGAAATCATTGGAGTGTCCCAAGTCCGCCCATTTAGACCCGTTCTGATTTTTTTATGCTAGCCAGTCAAGCCCAAATTTTAAGAAAAAAAAACCCATAATGGCCCAATTTTACACAAACGAGTTATATTTGCCGGCTCTAATTCTAACTTGCGAAACTCCACAATTCTAAGTGTGGCCTTTGGTTGCTTCATACTCACTCGGTCCTAAAATAAGTGTCTTGTTGGAAAAACCACAAAGTTTGAAGAGATGCTTAATTATTGTATTGTATAGTACAAATTTTAGTTAGACATAGTTTTACACAATTACAAGTATGGCAAAATCTTGCTTTTTTACACACTTTGGTAATTGTGAGTATATTATTTGTAGCTAGTGTCCATGGTGATTCTTGAAACACTATCTTAATTTTGCAATTGTTCACTGATTATGCTTATCACTTTCTTATCAGGTTAATTTGGTAATTAACTATGATCTACCGGTAATATATGATTCTCCTTTAGAGCCAGACTATGAAGTATACTTGCATCGGATAGGCAGAGCAGGGCCGTTTGGACGCAAGGGTAATGCATTAGTTTCCCCCCTTTTTGAGATTATTTCATTTTATACTCTAGTATGACTCGGATGTCACACATGTTCAATACATAAACATTTCATAAAATGTTTGTAAATTCACATCTTTAATTATATTCTTCACAGCTTCACTATGCGGGACCTACATTCACATCTTTAATTTTCTTCATGTCTAATTAAATTCTTTACTTTGTATGATTTATACCTCACACATTTTCTTGACTTTACATTATCATTTGAAAAATAGTAGTATTGATTTCATGGAGTGGATTTTTAACAAGTCTTCTAACCACAAAGCCTAGAATCCACTTATTTTCACTCTTGATTTTACGTGTGACATATCATTTTATGAGAATTAAGTAGGGAAATTTTCTAGATTGATATAATATAGTTTCTCTATGATAATAGTACTAGTCTATGGAACTTGTACCTTACATGTCTGTTTGGTCATATTACTATCATTGTCATTAGAGTAACGATATATCCTCCTAACAAATCATCTTAATAATCTTCCGAACGTCTTCACTTTAGTGTAATTCACTAATTCTGTCTCGTATTCCTATCCTTTGATTATATCATGTGTCATGATCATATTGTTAAAAGGATTTTTAAAAACATATATTAAAAGGATTAATCATTTTTCTTGTCATTATTTATCATTTTCCTTGTCATTATTTATCATTCTCTATATGGGCCAAAATCAAAGTTATAAAGGTCATGTGTTGGTTATTGAGTGGGTAAAAAGTATATATATATAAGGACTATACCACTTAATTTCTGTCACAAGTCATATGCATTTTCATACCGAATATCTTTTGAATTGATTTGACACCCATCTTGTTATACATATCGCTAGTCATCCTTACAAATACTTTTATGATGCAATAGGAGTTGTATTCAACTTGTTGTGTGGTGATAGAGACAACATGATTATGCAAAAAATTGAGAGACACTTTAACCATTATGTTACCGAGGTAAATATCATCTCATTCTCTATAGTTGCAAAGTTGCTATTTGATAGGTTTTGTTAATTAACTGTAAACTCACGAAACTATTGTTTTGAATTTGTAATTGGCTTGTTTCCTGACAAGGTAGCCAATATTAAGATAAATTTTTTTTTAATATATGCAACAAACTCTCTATCAATTCTTAATAGTATGGTAATTTTGACGAGCTAAATAGAAGACATTTTTTGTTGTTGAAAGTTCCTAAAACCAAATAGTAATTGAAAGCTATTTACTTTACATATAAGTTGCACCAAAAACAACAATATCCAAAATCTTTATACGCGGGGAATGGATGATCACTTAAAATTGCTTCTATCCCGTGTCTTTTAGGTGCAATCCTGGAAAGACAATGAACAGTTCTTGGACGCGTTAAAAAAAGCTGGACTGATGTGAAGTTGTCATGCGATAATTATTTTTAAACCATGCATTATCATATTATCATAATTGGTGGAATGATTAAACGTTTAATCATGAAAAAATTCATTGTTTTTTGAAACGAAGCATATATATATATAGTATATACTTTGAAACGACCATACTTTGATTTTTTTTTATTTTTTTTATTTTTTAAATAAAGGTGAGCTTGAAAGTAGTTTGACATGAGTAGTTTTTATTGGTGGGTGAATGAAGATAAAGAAAGTAATGAAGGTTCTACTCCTTCCACCTTTAGGGGGGGACGGGGTAGACACGGTTTGGAGCTCCGGTTAGGATCGGTTTGGTGGTTACACCGTCACCGTGTATGCGGCTAGTCCGAACGATGGAGTGGTTCGATTTCCTTAACTAAGTGATACATCGGGTGAAACGATCATTTTTGTACCGTTCCATTCAATCCCAAAAGAATAATATGCCTTTTCACCTATATATAAACTATTCTTTTCATTTCAAAACATCACAACCCATCTTTTACAAACACTATCACTTTTATCAAAAAACTCACAACCCATCTTACATAAACTCCCTTAAATCACAATCATTTTATCATTAAAAATGTCCTCCGATTCTTCTGAATCAGAATATGTCTTTCCAAACTCCTCATCGGATGAGTTATCCACGGGTAGTACATTACAATTTTTGAAAGGAGCGTATCAAATGCTTGAAGACACGACAAACTCTAGCACTAGTAGGCGGACGAACATAGAACGTTTTCGTGAAACAGGTCGCGAAACTGTAATGAAAGTTTGGTTCGTTGAAGACCCAAAGTACGACGAAACTTATTTTCGTCACAAGTTTCGTATGAATAAAAGCTTGTTTTTGAAAATTGTTGGTGATATTGAAGCGAGATACGAGTGGTTTCAAGACGGAATTGACGAGGGGGGAAAGACAGTTTCATACCGATACAAAAATACACAAAGGCCATTAAGCAACTCACAATAGGTAACCCCCTGATGAAATTTATGCATGCCCAAAGAACTTCACGTGAATGTCTTGATAATTTTTGTAATGCGATAATTGAATTATACGGCCGAGAGTTCTTACATGGGCTGACAAGCCACGTCGTTGCACGCTTATTCGGGGAAAATGAAGCGAGACATCACATCCCTGGAACGTTTGGTAGCATTGATTGTACACATGTTGAATGGCGAAATTGTCCAAAATTGTTGAAAGACGAATATCAGATAGGTGATCACCCACATCCAACTATTATGCTTGAAGTTGTCGCTTCATAAGATTTGTGGGTTTGACATTGGCCTGGCCTTTAGAACAAACTGTTGAGATGGCAAAATTGCCCCGCAATATTATTAACCAATTTGAACATTTCTATTTGATATTATCTATAATAACCCTATTAATTTATTATTTATATTTTCTTTATTCGTTTATTCAAACTTCTATTCTTATACAATTACTTTAATTAATTATATTTTATTAACGTACTATAGCTTATAATAAATTAAATTTATTATATCTTTTTTATAATTTTATTTTACGAAAAATAATAATAAATTATTTTAATTTATCGTAATATTATATTCTATATTTTGGACGGGTATTATGATATCATTTTTTATACAAATGTTTAGTATGATATTAACGTCGTTACGATACACCAGTGGTCATCTAACATTTAATCACGTTTTCCTTTTTTTTTTTAGTGATCTTTTGAAAAAAATTTCAGAAAAACAAGGTATTTTCAACACGTGAACAAATCACCTGTCGCCTGTCGGCCCCCATCCAATTTTAATTCCCAATTCATTAAATTCATAACACAACAAAACAAAACAAAAAATCTTCACAACTCCATCAATATTTTCTCTTCAATTCTCTCAATGTATCTTCCTTCCTATATATCTTTTGTTTTTCTTTAGTATTATTATTATTATTATTATTGATCGTTGATTGTTTGATGCCGATACACACCTGAAGTTATAATTTTTTGCGATTTAACTGTTTATCCGATACGTACATATATTTATATGCACACTATATGTATATGTATTTATATCTCAAACTATGAGATTGATTAGTTGTTGACAATAATAATAATTCAATGAATAGTTTGAATTAGTAATTAGATCTGTATTGAAATAGTTGTATTTGTTTTTTATGATCTAATACAATAATGAGGTACCGTCCTTAAAAAAAAAATTAGATCTGAAATTGCTGATTATATGTCGATTTAAGAGATATAATTCGTTAATTTTTTTTATTATTATTTTTTGTGTGTGTTTGTGTGTGTGGAAAAATTGGTTGTATAAATAGAATTCGGTGTTAGTGTTTTTTAACAATAGGTGTAGTTTGTTAATTTTGGTTTAATTAGGCATTAATTAGATATAACTCACTTGGTTTTGATGTTAGGGTCTAGCTAGGTTTGAACCTCATGTTCTGAGTTCCGTTTTTGTACATATATACAAATTCATTAAGTTTTGTGGTGGACGTCTCATTAGATATGATATGAGTTTGTTGATTTAATAGTGCAACTTGTTGTTAGGATACTAGTTGTCCTCTATTATTTTCGTTACATAAAGACGCATGCAGGTCTTGGGGTTTATATATTTATTTGTTTTGATCACCCGATGATCTGATGTAAAACAGATTGTTGGTTTGATTTCTCCTAATTATAAAGTATTTCTTAAATAACTGTTCTGTTAATTAGTAGAAATGTTTTTATTCATATTCGTATTGCGTATGTATATCTGTTTACAGATGCAGATATTTGTCACCTGATCAACAGATCGAGGTTGATTTTTGCTGGTAAGCATTTGGAGGACGGGCGTACTCTTGCAGACTATAACATTCAGAAGGAATCAACCTTGCATTTGGTGCTGAGGTGGTATGCAGATATTTGTCAAGACGTTGACTGGAAAACCATCAAGTAACTGGCATAAGTCCTTGTTTCCTGGCTTTTATTGCAATTACGTACCTTCTTCTCAAGTCAAAGTCCTGCATTTCGTCTAGGAATGGAAGTGCGTGACTGAAACTGTCGTTGGGTGAGTTCAGGCATCTAAGCACAATTCAATACCAGTAAGTGGAGATGATTGAAGTTGCATCCAATCTATCTATTAGGGGATTTAGATATGTGGGTAATGACTTATTTAAGTGTCGGCTGGCAAAATAAAAATTAGGGGCGATTAACACCATGACTGTGGGCGATTAAAATGGCGACTAATTTGGCATTTTGTGTTCTTCCTGGTTTCATGAATCTCGGCTCAAATCAGTTTCAAATCTTTCTATAGTGATTATACAGTTTCTGAGTTACGCTCGTATTGATTGTATCATCGTCCAAGAAGATTTTTACCCGGTTGAGTTAGGGTTTTTTGCTAGGGTTAGGGTTTCTGAACTTTTTTCTTATTTTATGCTTTCAGTTTCAGTTTCAGTTTTTACTCCTCAAATCCACAAATAATACAGCTTTATATGGCTGGTAAAAACAACTTTAGTAACGGGCCGCCTGGTGTGGCTTCGAAAGTGAAAAATATTGATGCTAAGAGGCCTCTAACTCGCTCTATCTTTGCAAAGGATGGTAACGAGTCTTTAAAGTCTGCTGCTAGAGGTGATAACATTGATAAGAGTTCATGTTCTGGAGGAGATGAAAGTTGCCGCACTTCCAAGGTTAACAGCACTCCTCTTGTGCATCAGGGTATGGGAACTTCTGATTCTAGTTGCCCACCACCTAAAAAGTCAGTCTCTTTTAATTTAAATAATGATAATGCTAACTTGGATGAGAAGCATGCTAATAATAAGCATGCTGAGAATCTTGAGGAAAGTATTGTATTGGGTGATATGCCACCTTCACCTCAAATATTAAAAAATAAGGAACCTGTTTTTGCTTCGGGGTGTGAGGAGCAGGCTAAATATTCTGACAAGCTTAGCGGGAATACTGATAAAGTTTTGGCCAATACGGTGACTGAAGTGATGGGTGGTAATATGGAGGATGGGAAGGAAAAGGCCGATGATAAGATGGAAGAGGCTGTCCATGGTTCCCCCAATGTTGGAACCAATAGGGAAGGGGAATCTCAAACTGACAACGAACATGTCTCATATGCTAATGTCGTTCAACCTGATGGGTTAAAAAACAAGAAGGTAAATTTCCGATCTCTTCATGTTGAATCTGGTATTGAGGGTATTGATGTTATGCTACCTAAAGAATCTGTTCTTAAGATCCATAGCAAATTTGAAAACACGCTAGTTGGTTATTTTTTGGGTAAACGTTTGGCCTTTCCTATAGTTGAATCATATGTCAAGTTGGCGTGGGCTAAGTATGGGTTTCTCCGCATCATGATGAATTCTGCGGGTCTATTCTTCTTTAAATTCGATTCGAAGGTGGGTATGGAAAGGGTGTTAGCCTCAGGGCCTTGGTTGATTTGGTCAGTCCCCTTATTTCTGAATGTATGGACTATTGATTTGAGTATGCAGATTTCTGAAATCACTAAAGTCCCGGTTTGGGTTAACCTTCACAATATCCCTCTTGTTGCATTCTCGGAAGATGGGCTCAGCATGCTTGCCACTAAACTTGGAAAACCGATAGCCCTGGATCCGTATACCAGCTCCATGTGTTCCGAAACGTGGGGACATAGTAGTTATGCCCGCGCTCTTGTTGAGCTAGACGCAAACAGTGACATTAAGAATGAATTGATAGTGGGTGTTCCGTGTATGGATGGGGATGGTTTTAATAAAGTGGTGTTAAAGGTGGAATATCAATGGAAACCGCCTCATTGTAATTTATGCAAAGTCTTCAATCATGATAGCGACAACTGTCCTAAACAGGAGAAAAAAGGTTATCAGGTGAGCTCTTCAGGTGAAGAGAAGGAGTTTATTGATGTGTCAAGTCGAAAAGGTATAGGGAAGGTGCTCCGTGAGGAAAAACGTATTGATGGGATTAAGCTCTCAAAACCCAAACCTCAGTTTATCTACAAAGCTAAAGATCCGAAAGGGAACTCTGGTTTCTCTAAAGTGAAGGGTAAAAATGTGTCTTCAGGTGGTAATTCAATGCCGAACTCTCAAGTCCATGTTAGCAATCCTTTCTCTGTCCTAGCCACTGAGGACCAGCCGAGCCATAGTGATTTTAATCTTGGGGGTCAGGGACCTCCTTCAGGTGTGTCCACTGGGAATTCTAAAGCTGAGTTTTCGGGCTTGATTGATGAAGATAGCGAGGATGATGTGGAGGTTTTACTTGAGGAAACGGCTGCTTTTATGGCTAATTCAGAGGGCCGAGTACTCCCATCCATGAATTCTCCCATGTGTAGCATCGCTTCATGGAATATAAGGGGTTTGAACCTCTCCCCTAAACAATCTGAAGTTCGGCAGGTAGTTTACGAGAATAAATTATCTGTCTTAGCTATTATTGAATCCCATGTTGCTGTGTCTCAGCTTGATACTATTTGTAGAAATGTGTTTAACAATTGGCAGTGGACTTCGAATAGTCATGTATGTGCTAAATACCCGAGGATTATTATTGGGTGGGATCCTAATGTGGTGGACTTAATTGTCATGACCCAAGGTGATCAAGTAATTCATACTCAACTTCTCATTAAAGCTGATAAGAAGATTCTTTTTGGGTCCTTTGTTTATGCGCATAATCATTATGGCGTTAGAAGGGAATTATGGAGCAACTTGTTAATCCACAAAGCCTTGGTTCATGATAAACCATGGGCGATTTTAGGTGACTTCAATGCTGCCTTATTTGTGGATGATAAAGACGTTGGGTCTTCTCGTATCGACTTAGCAATGAGAGACTTTAAAGAGTGTGTTAATGAGTTAGAAGTGGCTGATGTTAATTGTTCTGGTTTGCGGTTTACATGGATTCAAAAGCCTAGAGGACGTGGAGGGATTTTAAAAAAGCTTGATAGAATCTTAGCGAATCAGGAATTTGTTGCTGCTTGGGTAGGGGCATATGCTTTGTTCCAGCCTTTTAGGGTGTCTGATCATACACCGGCTATCCTGTGTTTGCCTTTAGCAGCCAAGTTAAAGCCTAAACCCTTTAAATTTACTAATGTTTTAGTACATCATGAACGTTTTTCACAGGTTGTTGCTTCTAGCTGGAACGTTCAGATTGAAGGCACTCCTATGTTCAAACTGGTTAAGAAGTTGAAAGCTTTAAAACACCTCTTACGTAAACTTCTGTTTGATAAGGGTAACATTCATGCTAAAGTTGACAAACTGAGGTTTGAATTAGACGCGATTCAAAAAGCAATTGACAACGATTCGTCTAATGGCGAGCTTAGGGACGAAGAAGCTGCGTATTTGAATGCATTTAATGAAGCGGTTTTAGATGAAGAAAGGTTCTTAAAGCAAAAATCTAAAATCAATTGGTTGAGAGTGGGTGATTCTAATTTGGCTTACTTCCATAAGGTTGTCAAGGCAAGGCGTGCTAATAATCGTATTGATTCAGTGGTTAATTCGAATGGTATTCGTTGTGATGGTGAAGATGCGTCTGCTACCTTTGTGTCGCATTACCAAGCCTTCCTTGGTTCCCCTGGTTCGATCTCTCCTATGAATTCTCTTGGATTGTTCTCCAAAAAACTTACAGCTGATCAAGCTTTGTCTATGGTGAATCCGGTTTCTATGGAGGAGGTCAAAAACACTTTGTTTGATATGGGAGACGATAAATCTCCTGGTCCTGATGGGTTTTCGGCGGCGTTCTTTAAGCACTCTTGGCATATAGTGGGTCAGTCTTTCTCGGAGGCTATTCTGGATTTTTTTCATAATGGTAGGTTGTTAAAAGAGGTAAATCATACTATTATCTCTCTTCTACCTAAAAAAGCTGCCCCTTCTAGTATTGATGATTTTCGTCCTATTTCTTTATGCAATGTCATTTTTAAGTGCATATCTAAGATTATTGCTAATCGAATTAAGGGTCATCTTGGTGACTTGGTGGGGTTGGATCAGTCTGCATTTATCCCGGGTAGGAATATATCCGATAATATACTTCTAACCCAAGAACTAATGCATAATTATCACTTGGATAGAGGCATTCCTAGATGTGCGCTTAAGGTAGATATACAAAAAGCGTATGACACTGTGGATTGGAGATTTCTGAAGAAAATATTATTGGAGTTTGGTTTCCACCGTCAAATGGTTCACTGGATTATGACATGTGTTGCAACTACTTCGTTTTCTATTAGCATCAATGGCAACTTGCATGGTTTTTTCTCAGGCAAAAGGGGTTTACGTCAGGGTGACCCACTGTCACCTTATTTGTTCACCCTTGTTATGGAAATCCTGTCGTTAATGATGAAACGTAGAATTAGGGATTCTGATGATTTCAAGTTTCACCCCAAATGTGCTCAGTTAGGCATTATTAACTTGTGTTTTGCAGATGACCTTATTATCTTTCTCCACGCTGATGTTGGCTCGGTTAGGGTCATCATGGAGTCCTTAACTGAATTTAAAAACGCGTCTGGTTTGGCGCCAAGTTTACCAAAAAGCACTGCATTCTTCTGCAATGTATTGAATCATGTTAAGATCTCTATGCTTGCCATCTTGCCATTTGAAGAAGGTACCCTCCCTATCAAATACTTAGGTGTTCCCCTTGTGTCCACTAGGTTAATTCATAGGGATTGTAGTGAACTGGTTGAAAGGGTGAGAAATCGAGTTACGGATTGGAAGGTAAAATTCCTATCTTTTGCGGGTCGGTTACAATTAGTTCAATCGGTTTTGTCATCCATGCATGTCTACTGGGGTACTATGTTCATGTTGCCTACTGCTATTATTCTTGATATCGAACAGATTCTTAGAGGTTTCCTTTGGTCTCAAGGTAGACTTCAAAAAGGTAAATCTAAGGTGGCTTGGAAGGAGGTTTGCTTTCCAAAATCTGAAGGCGGGTTGGGGGTGCGGAGATTGCATGAGTTTAATATAGCGCTATTAACTGTGCACGTCTGGAACCTATTAACTAGGAAGGAATCAATGTGGGTGCGATGGGTTCATATGTTCAAAATTAAAAGTCGGAACTTCTGGGAAATCCCATATCGGGGTAATATGTCTTGGAGCTGGAGGAAAATCCTACAAATTAGACCCATGATCCGTGGCTTCTTTTGGTTTCGAATAGGGAATGGTGATTTAGCCTCAGCTTGGTATGATAATTGGTGCGAAAAAAGCCCTTTAAGTGCGGTGTTCTCTGCTAGAATTATCTCCACTGCTGGTTTCCGTCTCTCTACATCCGTCTCTGAGCTCATTCATGAGAATTCATGGACCTGGCCACCGGAATGGGGAAGCAAAATGCAGAATATGACTCCTCCTAGATTAGAACAGAATTCGCGGGACGTGTTATCTTGGAGGAATAATCAGGGTTCTTTTCAACAGTTCTCTGTTGCTAATGTTTGGGATGCTATCCGCCCAAGGAGCATGGAAGTCCCCTGGTTTCGTGTGGTTTGGTTTCCACATTGTGTTCCTAAACACGCATTTCTTATGTGGCTCATTATGAAACGTAAGCTGAAGACCCAAGACTTATTACAGAAATGGGACGTCCATGCTAATGCCACTACTCCTTTACTGTGCCCGTTATGTAATATGCAACCAGATTCGCATGATCACTTATTTTTTGAATGCTCTTTTGCTTTGCAAGTGTGGAAAGGGGTTTGTGCAGCTGCTGACCTTGATCATATCTCTGCTCATTGGGATGTTATAGTCGCAAATTTCACTCCTGTGGCCAGTCGTACTAGGGTGGATTTCATTATTGGGAAGTTGGTTCTTGCTGCAAGTACTTATTATGTTTGGCAGGAGAGGAACTCTAGGCTGTTCTCCAAGAATAAACGATTACCTGCGCAGCTGATCGAAACAGTCAAGGCAACGGTTAGATTGAAGCTCCTTTCTTTTCGCTTTAAGAAGAAGAATCGTACTGAAAGTATTGTGAAACTATGGAACTTGACTGAGTCGAGTCTTATCTTGAAGAATTAGCCGTTTTTATTTCCTAACCAGTATGTGTTTGTCTAGTTGCTGTTCTCTCGGGGTTGCTGATCTAATGTCATGTATTCTTTGTATTTCCTGGTGCTGTTTTGGCATATGCCTGCTGCAGGGCAGGTTTGACACTTACAGGTGGTCATGTTAATTGGGTGCGGCTGTTTGGTATTACTGGGTATGCTTGGCTGTTTGCGAGTCTGCTGGCGCAATTTGGTTGCTGTGGTCTCCTGGTCTTTTTCAGCGGTCATCAAGCATGCAATTGCAAGTTCCTCCTTCTGCTGCTGTTTGTAATGCGAAGGCAAATGGGGCTGATGTACTAGTATCTTTGCGTACCATATTGTTTTGTATGCCTAATCGTCATATTGTTGTAATTTGATTCGGTTTTTTGGCCAAACGTGTTATGACGTCCGGTCTGATGTATTTCATTAGATGTGCACTGGGTGCAAGGTTTGTAATAGTCATACTAGTACTTAACTAGTGTGCCTGAACGTTTATGATGTGGTATATTTATAAAGCTAACCAGGGTAATTTTTCCCTTTAAACGAAAAAAAAAAGTGTCGGCTGGCTAAACCGATCAAGTTAAGCATTACGGTCTCTTGTTTTATGTAACATTGAATTTGCCTGAGAAGTGAGAATCATGTCGACTGTCCATAGGTAGGCGGTCCTATTGATCATTCGATCAGGTTGGAAAAACTCACAAAATACTGCTAGCTAGCGTTCATTGTGCATATGTTGGTTTGATTGATTGTCAAGTATTTTTTTTGTGTCTTCCATACTTAATGCATAATTCAATCAGGTCTCTGTCACAGTGATCACAAGCAAGCATTAAAATGTCAGAACTCATGATTGTGTTCCTAGCTTGTTTTCGTCAATGTAAATCATGATTCGATAATACTCGTAGGATCATCTCTTAATTAATTAGCTCTCACTGTGTAAAGTTCTCGACCTTCTAATACTTGTTCTCCCTCAGCACACAAGTTTTAAGCTGCCTAAGTACCTTCTCATATCACACCGGGTATGTTTGGTATCAAGCTTTTAGGAGCTTCAAGCTTTTAGCTTTTAAGAAAAAGCTCCTGCCCAATAAAAAGCTTTGTTTGTTTAAAAGAGCTTCAAGCTTTTAAGATTGGAGAAAAAGATCTCTAGGTAAACGCTAACTCTACTAGCGTTTTGAAGTAGCTACTAGCTTTTGGATATCAAATTCCTTAAATAACCTTATT
>JAOEHQ010034108.1:0-12962 GCA_025447715.1 Asclepias incarnata | reverse complement strand
ATGTACGGTTTTTGAGATAAAAGATTTTGAATGAATTAGATGAAACTAATGATTTATGAAGGAGAGAGAAAAATAGGTGGAAATGTGTGGCTGATATTTGTCCTTTGGTTTTCACCATAATTATGGTTTGTAAATGAACATTTACCTATAAAATGAATTAAAAGAACACATGTTAAAGTTTTAATGACCCAAAAGGATAAAACAAATTAAAAAAATACTACCAAATTCACGCAAATATTTTGGGAGGAACATTTGGAACTGTACTATATTACATAAAGAGACTTCGTCCTAAAAGTCATATCTCGTAAATACATTGATAATCAACAATGATGGCCGCTCGAAATACGCCGTCTCAAGGACAATGTCACGATTTACGAGTCGAAACTACAATGGATATAGATATTTATGTACATTTTTTTTAATATCTTCATGTGAAACTCTAATTACTACGAGTATTAAACAATAGTGATTCTTTCATGATTTTAAGTGAGCATTTAAGCTTATTTTAAAATGAGAGATTTCTTGTAATGCATCTTTTAATTAATTTTCGCAATAAATATGAACTGTACAAGAAATAACATTTGAAACAAAATTGTTAATTTACGTAATCCTTGATATATACAAATGCAGATGTAATAAACCATCTTTTTTGTAATTGGTTATGTGATTAATGATATCATCATTTACTATTTTGGTCTATTCACGTCATGACTAGCTCAAGGGAAGTGACCATCTCTATCATTGACAAACATCCCAACTTCAATGCTGGTGGAATAATTTGAAATTGTTAGCCAATCAATGAACGTAAAAGTTCTTTATTTTCGAATCTTATCCACACAATATACGGTGATGCATTAATTGTTTTAAAAAAAAATAATTATGGTGTACCTAATATAAAAGTAAATTTCATAAACTTCATTCAGTACATGCGGTAATGGGTGATGATTGCCGGTAACTAGCTTCCCGGACTACTGACTTTGAATTGTCTCACGCGCACATATATAAAATTATATTTATTATTTATTGGTGGAATATTTAAAGATGGAAACACTTATCTAAAATACTGGTAACATAAAAGGGTTAAATTATAAAATTCATGTACTTAAAAATTTAAGTTTTAAGACCCATGATCAAATGATTTATAATGTAATATAGATATAGATATTGTGTCATTAAAAGTGGACTCTACATTTCGTGTATTCTGACAACTGGGGTTTTTTTGTGTCTTCATTCGATTCTATATTCAACTGGAGCAGAATGTCCTCCTTGTTTCAATATCAACAATTTTTAGTTGAGATGTCAATAGAGTATGTGTAAAGTCTTCGTGAAAAATGAAACAAGAAATTGTTAAAAAGCTAGTACTTGAATGGCTATGAGGGGATGTGCATTGCATGACTGAGTTCATGATGTCTTATTTAATACCAAAATATCAACAAATGAATTTCGATAGACGAATTGACCCGATGATTTATTAGTTTGGGGAGGATTTTCATTTCTAACTATAAACTTGTTGACATTTGAGACTTTTTGTAATTAATTTACCAAATTAACAATGGGTTAGTGTTTGGTCGGACATTTTGAATTACCGACAAATAATAAATCTACAGAATTTTATATTGTGTTATTCCCACTACCATATTTGAAATGCCTTCTGACTATTTTCCCATCTTTTCTAGTTGTGCCAACGACCCACTTTGTATTTCAAATACACCCGGCCTTCTTATGATATGATACTCTATATATATATAAGCATGGGGTACTTAATTGACAAAAACAAACCAAACACTCTCTTTATTCCATCATTCAACATCACGAATACAATTAATATACTTCAAAAAGTTTAGTTCTTTACTACTTTTCAAATATGTTACTTTTATAACTTAAATAATATACGCATTTTAAACATTTTATAACAACTTTTTACTAATACTTTCACTAATTACACGTGCAAAGGTACATAAACTATTTGGATTTGGATAACATGAAGTGTCCAAAGGAAACCTTTGTGTTTTATCTTATTCTTGTTTTGTTAAACATGGTTACGAGTACAAAGTCTTTCAATCACTCACCTAGACAGAATTGCGATCGACTAGTTGAGTTGTCGTCGAGCTACTGTTTGAGTTGGAGGCTAGCTATAGAGACAAACAATATACATGGGTGGCGTACGGTTCCCATCCAATGTATCCATTATCTTGAGGTATACATGCTCGGAGGGCAATACGATTCGGATCTTAATTTGGTTTTAGAGCAGATAAATAGTTACATTGACGAGATAGATCTATTGGAAGATGGAATGGATGCTTGGATCTTGGATGTCGATGATACATGCCTTTCAAATATCTTTTACTATGAAGGAAAGCGATTCGGGTAAGTGTACATCATTCCTTAATCTTAATATTGAAGAATAAGATTTTAACGTCACAAAAAATAAGTAGCATATTTTGTAAGTACTATATTTTGATAGCGATAGTTTTTTTGTTTTCATATAATGGTAATTAAGGCTTCTTTTTTTTTCTTTTTTTCTCAAACATAATTATATTTCAGTAGCCCAATTTCTATAATCTTGATTACCAACTTGGGACAAAAAACTGTAGTGTTATCAAAGGAAAAATATTAGCAATTTCAATTATTATAGTGTTAATTGTTAAACTATAAGCGTTTAACTACCGTGGTAAAAAAAATAAATAAAAAATGATATAAACAAACATTCTTCTTGATAACAATGTGCAAAAAGCCAAAAATAACAAATGGAATTAGCAAGAAGCCAAGGCAAGAATGGATGAAAATGGACCTTGTGGGCTCATGGGCCATGCACCATAATATTTGGTTTGTATCATGCATTATAGACTTATAGTAGCCATGTATGACTGACCTTTTGCCTTGTTTTAAAGTAGAAAAGTTGGTTTGTGTAATAGAACTAGTTAAAATTCTTAGAATTCGTTCTAAACATAAATCATGGACAAGCCATAACGTATAAAAGACTACAAACAATACCAAAAGATTTAGTTTCCATGTAACATGTTCAAATCGATCTCTACCCGTGTCTCTTTAATCATGGTTCTATGTGATTTACCCCCTCATGTTGGCCGTGTAACCGGCCAAGGGACCAATAGTGGATCAGTTATCCGTTTCTTAGACATTAGAAAATATTTTAACCTACATTCAAAAAAAGTGCTCGCGCCTCAAGCATGATGACTTGTATTGACACCTTGATAACATGTGACTGGCTGTCCGACCTACACATTTTTGACACCTCTTTTGATAAACACTTCGTATATGATGCAGAGGTGACCCATACGACCCATATGCATTCAAGGAATGGGCATCAAGAGGCGTGTGCCCGGCGATTCTTTCAACCCTACAATTATTTTATAAGTTGATTCAACGTGGTTTCAAGGTGTTTTTGATCAGTGGTAGGGACGAAAGGATATTAGGACAACCCACTCTTCATAACCTACACCTTCAAGGGTTCTTTGGCTTTGAACAACTCATTCTAAGGTAATTGTTAGTTTCATGGTCTTTTTAAACTGTACCAAATCTTTAAAATGCATAATGTAACTTATAACCTATATATATATATATATTCTTAATTTTATATATATTCTTAATTTTAATTTTAATTCAATATTACGTTAGGGGTGAAGCATATAAAGGACAAAGTGGTATTGTTTACAAATCAGAAGTGAGAAGGAAGTTGGTGGAACAAGGGTATAGAATATGGGGAAATGTAGGTGACCAATGGAGTGATCTTCATGGTCAATTTGTTGGCAATAGAACTTTTAAACTCCCAAATCCTATGTATTTTGTACCGTAAATAACAATATTTTGTATCATGTTATATATTTGTTACTAATAATAATTGTTATATAAGATTTGAAGAAAAATCTGTCGAAATACCGATTGGGATGACCATTGAATAACATATCGAGTACTACATAAATGTGATTCATGTGATGAACCGGCCGGGAAGTAGTAGTTGTACCAGACTATTGTGTATTATTAATCATTGGCACGTACAAGTAGCATCTCTATAGATGATGTACGTGATGAACTATAATATATAGGCCAAGTACAGAAAACAAACACAACTTTGCTATCAAATCTGATATATAAAAAAATTGATTGGTAGCAAAACATTTGGTACCAAAATAAGTTTTTCATAATAACTTAGACCTCAAATACCAATACTTATAAGCAATTTCTCTATTTTTAGTAAGGGTATAAAACCGTTTAAATTACACTTCTTTCACACCTCATTTGTGACGGAGACCGTTGTTGCTATCTTGCTATCGTAATAGTGTTTTTTTTTTTGTTGAAAAATTAACTATTATTCACAAACTACCGACAACCACCAAATAGTGGAGTGGCGATAATAAATTATACAAATACCTCAAAACAATTACATCAAAGCACACTTTCTCCAATCATCCCAATTAATTGCCCCTTTTTTGTATCTAGTGTTATACCCTAAAAAACCCAACGACTTAACATCCTGAAAATTATTTTCTACACTAATCTTACCATTCGCAAACCTCTTATCATTACGGGCTTTCCAGATATAACCAATAAGTATGCTATCGTAATAGTTAATTATATTTAAGGGTAACTTAGTAGATTTGTAATTATTTATTAAAATAGTTGACAGAAAGTATATGGAAACCTTTTTCTTGTAACATTTTAACAGTAGTACATGCAGAAGCTAGCGGTGCTTAAAAGCAAAAGCATGGTTCTCATTGGGAGCATGTGGAAATCATCATATCATATGTCATCATACATACATACATGTGATATCCCTTCACGGGTGCCCACAGGCCACAATACCAACCATGCTTTTACTTGGATCAAAACATTTACGCCTCTTATTCATAAAATAAATACGGAGTACCATTTACTCATATTTTCTGTACAACACATATATGTGTTACGATTTTTGTCTTCCATTTAGTCATATATAGTCATGTAGATAAACCATCTTTATAGCTAGCTATTAGATAAGTAATTTAGCTAAGAGCATACCGTATTGTTCACTCGTTACACCGCGACGTCATTGTAAAAACAGCTCTAATAACCCACGTCGCACGGGATGGATTACATTATTCATCAGTCGGCTTACTTTGTGGATCACACTGCAAAGTGCGAACCCACACATCAACGCCAGAGAGCTCGTCAAATACCCTAAATCTTTGACCCCTAACTAGCATACGGCGTAATATCATCATCTACCTTAATCTACTCATACTCTAAATAGGTAATGTAATACAACCGTTTTCTTGTTACATCTTACAAGTTACATATTAGGTAGGCAAACATTACTTGATGACAACACGAATAGAACCAAAAACACTAGATTAGACGGGGTAACAAACACCATATCAAAAGAAACTCACATCACAACGGTAGGTTTTCGTAGTACTAGGTAACGGTAGGAAGCAACCTTTCTTTTCCGGGAGGCTGAATTATCAACGGACAACACCAACTTTCCGGCTTCTTTCGAGGTATAAGAGTTGTGAACCGCGTCTTCACCTGATCCCATCTTCCTTGACTTCTCCACCGCAATGGTGTAACTTCCATTTGCAATTGGGACGTACTCTGCACTGTATTCCAAATCCCACCCTCCAACCACGATATCCCATGTTATAGTTTGACCGGCCTACAATATTCACCATACCAAATGTCAAAAAAAAAATTTGCAATTATTATTAGGAAGCAAAAAAGGATTCTTCAAATGAAAAATGTACCCAAATGGGGATGTTTCCTTTATAAACACGAAGATATACAAAGTCCGTCTATACTTTAAAATTAATGTAGAAATCAATTTGTTACAAATATATAGTGAAAGAATTTTTTTAAAGAAGGTAGGAAAATTACCTCAATGCCTTCAATTTGAATATTGACTTTTTCTCCACCTTTGACTGTGAACTCAGAAGCTTGTTTGGGTGACTCGTTGGGTCGACTCAGTCCACCATATTGTACTGGTACATTCTCAGGCGTTATGTACCTAACCATTAAGCCAATATCAAGAGTTTTCTAAAAATAAAGTAGTACAATTATTGATAAACATACATACATACATGCTATAGTACAATGCTTAGATTACTTGAAATCCACACTCAAACAAGAAGTACTAACAAGTAACAAGGGCTCATTATGCTTCACATATATGTACATTGTGCAATGAGAGTTGTACAAGAAAAAAAGGAAAGTAAAGTCAAAAGAAAAATATACTCACTTGTAAAGAGTTTCAGCAACATTTCCTTCTTTAGAAAGCACAAACTTGCTTTTGGTCCTTTGAGTCAAGAATGGACTGAACATTGAGTACAACATACTGAAGTACCATGGTACATTGATAAAGATCTATACTCAAAAAAATCAGTAAATAAGTTAAAAAATTATAAGTCATTATAAAAAATAAGTAAATAAAATAATAAGTTTATATAAATAAAAGAAGTTTCAGAGCTATAATCTCAAGATTAAGAGAAGGTACAACTATTAATCGTTAGTTAGTGTACAACATACTAAATCCACATTGATCAGGGATGTAGAACCGGGACTTGGGAAATTATGCTCATCCCTAGTTGGGATTTAAGGTCCGTTAAGGATATGCCCTAGTGTTTGTCTGTTTGATACTTGATTACTTTAAAAACATAGTTCAAAATGTTTGTAACATAGAATTTCTGCCCTTGGTTTAACTCAGTTTATAAGTTACCTGTGTGCTTCTTATGTGGTGCTCGTATGGCAAACTTTTCAACGTAACATGGGATTATATTGTATGTTCTTACGTTACGTTTGGTTTAAAGATAAAGACTTTTTTTAAATCGAGAATTTTAAAATCCTTTTCCCATTTGTAAATCTAGTACTTGAAAACAGTACCATCGTATTCACAAGGTATTCAGCTCAAATATATTTTTCGTTTGGACCAACTACGTCTTAAAGAAATCGGATATTAACGAACTAACCACACACGGGGAAAAAAAATCATGTAGTTCACGGACACAACAAGCAACTCGGGTCCCCCGTGCTTGAAAATCCACCACAAAACTTATGGAGTGTACTCAACCATTCAATGTTTTTTTTTTGAACGAGTCAATCACTCAATGTGAAATGCAAAATTTTTATCAATGGCACATGCTTTCATTTAAAATTTTCACAAAAACATTTCAAAAATGATTCTCTTTCCGTGGTACTCCCAAAGACTTAAAAAGTCTTTACCAATAAGTTACAAGGTACATTTCATTAATTCACATACTATCAACTTTCTCCAAAAATCTAGTTTACCACATGTGAGTTGTATTTCTGAACTTTATGAATATATAGTACATTTTTACAGTAAGTTGTATACCATAGAGTACAAATACAAAATTATTTTCCTAACAAAATAATATCATCCCACATTGGTGGATTTTGTTTTTTATATTGACCATTGTCATGGCTCACTAATACATATGGGTATGTTTGGCAAAAAAGCTTAAAGCTGGGGCTGTGGTTAGAGGCTGGGGCTGGGGCTTGGTGTTGGGGCTAGGGGCTGGGGCTTTTTTTTCAACTCTTCTCACCCAAGCTTTTATTTTAAAGGGCTTGTTTTTAAAAAAAAGAGAGTTTTTTTTTTTAAAGGGCTTGTTTTTAAAAGCTCAGGGCTTTAAGCTCCTAAAAGCCCTTAAAAGCCCCTTGCCAAACTGACACTATATGTTACTTAGATATTATAAGAACCGATTATTTGAAATCTTTTAACGTTTTCTTTTTTGGCAACTTTAGTGTCTCACCCGTTTTGCGAGCAGACTAATCTTAAAAGTTGACTCGCTTTTGCGAGTCCAGAGTCAGAGCAGGAAAACCTCTGTGGCCACTAGGTTTTTTTTAAGAAGTCGGGAATTAAACCTGTAACCTATAGGGATTGAAATCTTTTAACGTACAAATATTAATGCATGTAACAACCAAGGGCGTATCTATTCAGCCGGCCCCCTCAGTTTTTTCGCTCCGTAGTGTAGTTTTATCTGTATTTTGTGCGAAACATTATTTTTTTTAAATATTATTTATGGATCTCATGACTTTCGGCCCCCTCCGTAACTTTCCTCGAGATCCGCCACTAACAACGTATTAGTAATAACACTAGACAAAACCCTAATATATAAAAAATTTATTTCTCACACAAGCTTTCAGTTTTCCTAACAAGAAAAAAATTATTTCACATTGTTGGATTGTACGGTACAACTAATCAATACACATAACATGTTTATGGTGAAATATAGAAATTGTAGTACATTACAAGCAATCACTTTGGGGGTAATTGTCCTTAAAGACAGATAGTTCATAAATTCGCCAAAAAAAAAAACTACTTTTAAAAATTAGCACAAGTAACTTGAAGATCAACAACGCAAGGCTTTCAACTTTCCAAGCAATACCATGCACGAATGGGTTGTACGGTACAAGTTTTGGGGGGAATTTAAATCTTTAGCAAGTGGGAAAGTTTTTTGAGTTGTACAGTACAATCCATGAATGCACAAAAACAATTTAGAGGGAAAGTTTCAAATTTGGCAAGTAAAAGTAGCTTACAATCAAAACCATATCTAGGTGGTAATTCGCCGTTCTAAAAAATAATTAAAAAAAATATCTAGGTGGTAATTTTCTTGGAAGAGTAAAAAGTCAAAAGCTTAAAAAAACTTTCACCTTTCCACAAACATTATGCATCAATAAGTTGTACATTACAGTACAACCCACCAATGCACAAAGCCATTTTTAAGATAATTTTTTTTGCAATATTAATTAAGAGTTAACCTATCAAAATCCAATGAAAAATACTAATAGTAGAATAGAACAAGAAATGAAAACATACCTTTTTAGCAACCATTTCAGGATAATTGTCTTGAAACAAAGACAAAATATGATTAGAAGCAACTCTAAGTTCTCTTTTAGGCATGTCTTTAAGATCAGTAACTTGAATAATACTATTAATCCCACCAGGCTTAAAATGCAACATTTTGATACCTCTTTCAAGAACTTGAACTCTCCATCTCAAAAACTTTTTCAACTTTTCATTATCTCCAAATATTTTCTCATACATTTCTTTATCTTTAAACACACCATATGCATTGTAACAAACAGGATGGCCTTCTTTATCATACCCATTCATGTATGCCACAATACCTTCAAGTTCCTTAAACCCTAATTCTTCATCAACAATATTGTCTGCACCAAATTCTTTTCTCCAAGCAAGACACTTTTGTAACATGGTTAGTGAATCTTGAACTCTAAAGTCTCTTGCCCTTAGGAATTTCAACAGGATGACGTCAGCCTTTTCAGTTGTGGTGGTGGTTGGTAGGAGTGGGATGCCCCACATGGTGATGTCAGCATTTTCAGTTGTGGTGAGTTTTTCTTTGAGCTCTTGTAGGGCTTTCTTTTCAGATGGTTTGAGATTGTAGAGATGATATGTGTCTTCTTTGAATGATGGTGTTCGGTGTGGTGTTGTGATTGAATCAAACTTTGATGGTGATGATGATGAGTCCATTTTTTATTTTTTTTATTTTTTGGAAAATGGAGTGATACCCAGATGAAAATTTTGAAACTTTATACCCAGGTGAAAAAAATGGATTTTTAGAAGGTTTGAGTGATACCCAGATGGAAAAATTTGGATTTTTTTTTAAGGTTTGACAGGATACCCAAATGAAAATGTGTAGATTATAGAGAAACCAAAGAGTAAAATTATGAATATTTGGTAGATATGATTTAAGTGATACCCAAATGAAAATTTGAAATGGTTTGAAGGTTGGAGTGAAAGCTAAATGAACATTTTGGTGAAATTTGAAGCTTTAAAGTTGAAAAAAGAGGACTGTAAAAAAGAAAAGAAGAAAAAATGGGGATTTGTGGGGTCTATTTGGGTAGCGTGACTAAAGGGAAAAAAGAAAGAGACAGGTCTATGAATATGATGGGTGGATTAGAGAGGGACAGTATATATTATTGAGGTGACATGATTAATGCTTGCGGTGCTTTATATTATTTTTTCTTGTTTAATTTGGCCATTTTTTCTAAATACATCTATCTATATGATAAATTAACCATCATCAAATGGTCTAATGGTAAGGAGACATCTTTTCTCACAAAAGGTCAGGTGTTCGAGTTCTACCTTAGGCATATTTGGGGTGGCCACAGGTATTTAATTTTTACTTATGGTGGGCCTGGGTGAGTTTTTTCATCGAGGGGTTTAAATTGAGGGCGAGTGAGCTCTCTAACGCGGATCCGGTTAAGACAACGTATGCTAGACCTCCCGATATTCACGAGTAATCAACCCCTTTCAAAAAAAAAAAATCTATATGATAAATTATGCATAGTATACAATTGTTTATTGCATAGTAAAAGATGTAATTAAAAAAAAAAGAATAGAAAAATATACCCACTTAATTTATGTTATATAAATTTATGGGTCGCTGCTATTTCCACCTTCTTTTTCCTAGATATATCCTTAATATATAATAAATAATGTATACTGTATAACTGTTCATTGCACAGAATATAGGGGGAAAAAAAAGTTGGAAATAAACACCCACAAATTTATTTATAATTCCATATTAAATTTGTCTCTTCATAATTGTACTTATTTGGTTCCATATGGTATGGTATCAAACGACTCTATGTAATCATTTGGTGAAAAGCATAAATATGGCTTTATGTTTGAATTTGGTTTAAGATATGTTGAAAAATATTGTTTTGATAACTTGCATTGTTGTATACGGGGTAGAGTCATATTGGGGTTAAAGTGTTGTATTTTATAAGTTAATAATAATTATTGTTAAGAACCGTTATTTTTATAAATACGAGTAATCTTTCTAAAATCCATAATAAATTAAGGTATTTTAAGTTTTTTCATAAATTTAACACTATAAAATATTGTATTTAAATTATTTTTTTTTACGTTTGTCATCCATCTTGACAACATTTTACGACTCCGCCTTTAGTTGTATAGTTGAAAAATATAAATGTATGTGTTATGTGGGTATGTAAAAGTTTATTAGAGTGGTTAAGGGGTGTTCGGGTTATCTTATTTGTTTAAGTGCTTGTGAAACCATTATAAGCTCAATTATGGTGTTTGGATAAACTTATATGTTTAGCCTTGTATACTTATGTAAACTCATTTTCGTAAGCCTTATTTCTCTAACTTATTAAGCTTATTTGAAGATTCATATATGAAGTATAAGTTCATCCAAACACTGAAAACAACTTCTTAGCATAAGCTCAAAACATACGTCAAGTCAAACACCCCTTAATATGTTTTTCGGTTCTCATGATACCATACATTGAAGTGAAACCGGAACATGGTTCGATTAAACTAGGCACATCAAAGACCAATATTAATCGATTGATCCAACCTACAAGATAATCCAAATATTCATCCATGTTTGATTACTCATCTTACAAAACAGATTTACTTAATTATATGATAGAAACATGTTTGGGAATTATTTGTCCTTGACTAATATATATGGTTTAATACTTTAATATCTATTTTTGCGTAGTTTGAAAAAAGAATGAAAATGTTGAGATTTCAAAATCACTTGTAAAAAACTGTCAAGAATATATATCACGAAAGGGATCTATTGAGGGGGTGTGTTGGGTACTTTTGGGGCCTTGGTGTGTACCAAAACAAATATTTCATTGTCATGGGATAACGATGTTACCTGTTATTATAATCATACAAGATGTTTTCAATATTTCATTTGCAAAATAAATTTTCAAATGTTTTGAAATTTCAATATATTAATATAATGTTGGTGTTTATTTAAAAAAGATACCAACTATATTCCATCACTACAAACAACAACAACAACAACAGTACCCAATTCCTGCCGGAGCGGGGTATGGGAGGTAAGATGTAGACAGTATTGCCTCTACCCAAAGGTAAAGAGACTGTTTTCATAAGGACCTCCGACCAAAAAGGGAGAAGAATAGAAAAAGTATAAGAGGTAAGGAATCATACCTGACGGCCGAGTATCGATTTGTTACATTTAAGATAGATTATAGAAACAGAAACATAGGGCATAAAACATATCCAACAGAACGTAACGGATAAGAACTTATTTGAACATATTAAAGAGCAAAATAAACATATAAAAAACATAAGTACGTGCATAGAGCTAAGCATGCAAACATTTAGAAGCAAATAAGAAAGGTAGCTTGGAAGACATACATACATATAATACATATTATACGAGGAAGGCCTAAACATAAGTACGTGCATAGAGCTAAGCATGCAAACATTTAGAAGCAAATAAGAAAGGTAGCTTATAAGAGAGGTAGCATAGAAGACATACATACATATAATACATTATACGAGGAAGGCCTAAGGTCCGCCTATATTACAAATTAGATTTGTCCGCCTAACTACCGTATTCCTCAAACACTAACCCTAGTCCTCTACGTGTCCTCTCATTTGTCATGTCCTCCGACAGACAAACCTATTTGGGGTAACAAAAAGACGCTAGAGTAATCTCCCCCCTCGGTTTAAGCCTACTTCGCAGGCCAAAACCAACTACATAGGTCAAACCAAAACAAAAGTCTAAGTAAAAAGTCTATGTAACATTTTCCCATATGCCAACCACTTCTCCAGGAAAAAAACTCCTTTAGGCCAAAACCATTTCCAGCATCGAGTCATCTTCGTTTGTACCCACTTCTTCTGTTGGCCAACCATCACTACGTAGGTTGGATAAAAAGATTTTGGTCTGCTAGGCTTTGTGCAAATTGCATTCGTCATTGGGTTTATGATCAATCTGCAGGTTGGTTTATCCACATATTCATGCACTCGTTTTCCTTGAAAACATGATAATCACATCATTAAGCTTTTTCTCATATAGAATTTTTTTTCCTTCTGTATTTAATTTTTATGATAAACGAAACTATATTATCGATCGGATAAGATAGATTAAGAAAAAATTGAACAACGCAAGAACCATGTTTTCAAAGAAGTGCCGGTCCGAATCCTG